>VDFB02283210.1:0-35788 GCA_007258455.2 Sequoia sempervirens
AAATAAAATTTACCCTAGGGCAAGGTGTTAGAGGGGATTAAAAATTGAGGCTCGCAAAAATGTAGGGAAATAACAGATACACCATACAATTAAATAGAGTCTAGCTAATGGTAAAATAATTAGTAACCAATCCAACTTAAATTATTAAGCTAATTGATAAATGTAAATGATAAAGAGATGGTTAGGATGTGCTTGGCTTATATGTCCTTCATGGGTAATTGGTGATTGATTTCCTCATAAAGACTTTGACTAATGATAAGACTTGACTTCTAAAAATTGATCAACACTATTTAAACTAGTACAATTCTACCTATAAGGTATGTTTTACTCTTGGATGGGTCATGTTGGCATTACGACCCACTTGACATAGTCTCATCCTCATGGCATCGTTTTATCCCCTATTCTTCTCTTTGTTATTTATATAAATGTGTATTTAAATATGTGTAGCATGTTGAGAAGTGCCTTAGGGATATTAATAGTGTCTAGAGAGAAAGTGTGAAACTTCCTTGATAACTAATCAATCCCCATTATCAATAAACAAGATTGAATAAACACCACACAAATATACATAATGTATAGATGATGAGTCAATTGTGTAGTATTTTCTTGTGTATGTGTTAATGCAATGCAAATAAGATTCTAATTATTTTACTCCAATGATTTCTTGACCATTTAATTGATTATTTTTAATGACAAAAGAACTGTATTTAAATACAATATTCTTTGTGCTCAAAATTCAAGGTATTTCATGCTCAAGACAATAGATAAAAACCAAATTATTCAAAATGATGACATAGAAGGAAAAAAAAAATGAATCATAAAGACAATGATATCATGAAAAATCTATATCCATGATATAGAAATGATTTCAAAGAGAGAATCTACATTACTTAAGACTTAAATAAACAAAAGACTTATTCAAATTTAAATTAACTTAGATGTAAAATAAATAAATTATATGTAAAACAAAACAACCAAAAAAAACAAAGTGTCTGATGATTATAGTGGAAGTTTGAAGCATTTGAGCTTGAAGTGTCCATCTCTCCCTATCCCTGAGGTCTCCATCTATAGGAGATAAGATTTGGTAAATGGAATAGTTTGTGCCCTTTATGTCACCCCCACTATATTCGCATGTCTTAGAAAGAGAGACCAATTATTACAAATAATTAAAAAAAGAGGAATTACTTTATTATGTAGATTTATTATATATTTATTTATGAGATGTGCCTTCTAACTTTAGTATTTAGAGGTTTTTTTAACCCTTTTATTGCCTATATTATTATTGACAATGACATGTAATTCCTCCACATTAGCAAGCGTGCCATTCCTATTTTCGCAATATTCAATATTATATAATTCCCATTTTCCCCACCGCAATGTGTCACATTATGGAAGTAACCCGTCCTTGTATGGATTTTAACATTTTCCATGTTTGTCATTTTCTCTCATTATTTAATGTGAAGTTTATTATATTTTACCACTAAAGAATAGTCTATTTTCACAAACCATAATTTTATTGTAAAAAACTATGATTTATTTCATTTTTAATGAATTGTGGGAAATGTTTACAAATATTATGTTCATATGAGTATCAAGATGAAATCAATCTATGTGTTTTTATGAATATAATATTAATTCATGCTTTTTAAGAAGATCAAAGTTTACAATTTAAGAATCAATTTTTAGATGTCACAATTATGTTGAGTCAATAATGGAAGACTAAGTGTCAACTTGCGATTTCACATTAGATATATCTTTGGAGATTTGAACTTGGCTCTCTATATTGAGAATCTAATGTTTTGATTAGTTGGGCTTAACCTCTTAGACCTATTTAAGGGTTTCACAAATAACATGACACTTTTACAAACTCATGATAGTTTTATTAATGTCAAGGTTATTTTTCTATTATCACAAATGATAATTGATCTTTGGTTGAAGGAAAATAAATGTGTTAAAAAATAAAATATAAAGGAAAATAAACTTTCTCTAAGTTTATGTTCAACTAATTCAATAAGATGTATAAAGTACAAGCATAAATTTATTCAAATTAATAAATGATAGTGTTATGAGTGTATGTAATTTTGAACTAAATATTATTTTAGAAAGTAAATGTGAAGTAGGTAGGGGTATTGTACCTAATGACTAAAGAGTGAATGACTTTGATGAAGGTTATAGGATCTAAACTATCTCTTGTTTAAAAATTATATGTATTAATATGTGTTTTACATAAGGGCAAGCTAATGAGTCCAATTTTAGTGGAAGTGTCAAGCTTAAAAAAATCTTGATAAGAATGGGTACTTGTTTTGTAAAAAATGGGTATCTATTTAAGAACACAATATCAAACCTAAACATGTACTCATTATGCTTTGAGATCCCATGCCTAAATAAGTGTGTGATATAAGCGTGCATCCATTTTAGAATACGCACGTATTTCATAAAGATTAAATTTCTTAAGCTCCTATGCGATCATTTTCCTCTACATTCACACAATGGCATCAATTATAGAAGTAAAATGGGTACTTGCATCTGTGACCCCCACTTAGCAACTATCTACCTCCCCCTCCACAACAATATCTCCTTTTTCTCCAAGTAGGAATCCAAATTTTATTTATGTAATTTTTGTAATTTGTAGAGTTTAGGTTTTTTTGGTAGATTATAATATCATGTGCATGAGGCCTTCGAGTTCTTAGAATATGAATTTAGGTATTACTACATACTTGAATCCAAATAAATTTTGTGCATTTATTTTCATTTCATTTCTTTTTTCATCAAGAAAAAATACTTGCACTTGTTTAACATAAATGATGGCAATAGAATTCACTTTGAAAACTCATTGCATGCCATCAATATGAATGAATCTTATATGGATAATAGATGATCATTCCCTAAATCCTAATTGACTGCAAGGTGTCAATTCCATACCAATCATGCCTAATAATATTGATACCCTCCCCCTTAGTGATGACATGAATTTAAATAGGGTGATAATATTTGTCATGTAAGGAAACCCTCAACATTATTGAAGTTAATGAGATAAATACCTTTAAAGGTAGTCCATGTTTTACTAATGAAATTAATGAATATGATGATTTTATCATCAAATATTTGTATGAAAAGCTCCCCAAATCAACATAAATCAAAACTTGGTATGCATGAAGATGGAGAAAACCATGACATTTAGTTTAAAGAGGAAATTCCTTAGAGAACCTCCAAAAAATATTGGTTCATACTATACTACCCTACTATGTATCAAGAAGAATTAAAAATTTGAGAAATGGTATTGAAATTTGCTCCAATAATCTAATATACCTTGCATTACATGACCATTGTATAGCTTATCCTATTACTCAACATACCAATATAAATTTCTCAAAAATATTGTTGACCTTGGAAATCACTAAAATGGTTGAAGGAAAGTATCAACATGTACCTCTAGATGGAGATTGTTAGTTATTTTCTTAGAACCAAACTTGATCTCACCATATGCCTATGAACTTGCCACAATTCAATGATAAGCAAAGGAAAGGATTGGACAACAAACAAATAAAGGATTTATAAACCTCTACTTCTACTCTTCGGGCTCTGTGAAACTCAGGAGGGTGATCTTGACAATGTTTGTATGATGCTCTCATGCCATTTTATCATGAACATTGAAACAAATAGATGTATTCCTATCAAATATGAATAGACAAAATTCCTCAAGGATTTGGCTGACCCTTTAATGAATTAGTATCTAAAGCTAGGAATGAATGGTACTTCCTATCATTTTACTGTGATTATAGGTATGTGAGAAATTGTAATTAAGGTTTGTGTTCTTTGTTAGGTATGGGAAGACTCACTAACTTCAAAGATAACTAAATAAATGGACCAATGCCTTATCTATGGGCAACAGACTCACACTTGCAATAAATTGTAATACATCAATAATTGAAACAAATATTTAAAGACTATTGTGAACTACTTTGCAACACACAACTTGATGCATCCAGAAATATAAACTTCTTGATGATCCTTGAATTTAACTTCACAAACCTATGATCTCATTTAAGAATTTACTTAGCTCTTTGAACTAAAGAAAAAATGGCATCACACATTCAACCAAAGTGATTGAAGATAAATAAAAGAACTTTGATCCCTTTATTTATATTTCGAAATACAAATTACAGAGGAGAGAAACTAATTCAAGAACTTTCAATTATCCTTCATATTCTATTTGCTGTTGTAAAACCATTATTCTCATTACAAATCTAAATGCATTCCTAAGACTTGACATTAATCTACCTCTTTGTGCTTGAATTACAAAAAAATATCTTACATGAGCTCAAAATTTACTTAACCATCAAAAGACTTGTGTAATTGGCCGTGAATTCCCATTTATAGAAACGTGGGAGCAACAAGTATCAGGCCAAATTACAATTAAAGTCACATTTTCATTTGAAATACATTTCAATTTAATTTTAAAATTCCCCCAAATAGTTATATTTTCACCCTTGAAAGTGGGGGGAAAGCATATAAGATAAAAGTTATTTTCATTCGTTGAGGAGGATACACCCGCCTTCTAAAAGGAATCCTTCATTCGTTGCAACAACATCAAAATATCTTCCTCATGAGCCAAAAGTGTTTACCACGTGTGTACCCAATCAACAAAACTCTAGAAAGCATGAAAATCAATAGAAATATATACAACCGACCCATTCAAGTCAACATATGTGCCACCAATTTCCATGTTGGGGAGAGAACAATGTTTTACAATACTTCAATAAAAGCCTAATCTGTACTATTTCCAGGCTATGCATTGTTTCTCTCCCATCCATTACTCACCATTTCTGTTATCACTTCACATGTACAGGATTGCCTAGTAAACTTTTCACTGAGCCATATGTTGTATTCATCTTTAGTGGGCCATTTTCCATCCAGTAACTTCTCTATTTTTGTACTATGCTAATTATACCTTGCATCAATTAAAGCTCTGGCCTCTTTGATAAAAGTGTCCATTCTCGTTTCAACTCTAGCAATAATATCAACATTAGGATTCAAAATGGAATAATAAAATTATATTCAACATCATCTTAGCATGTGGAAGTAACCCTCGTAGATAATTCTTCTATGTATCAAACTCCTTTAGCTAACCTTTATCATTCAATATTGCAGGCATACTGAACTCCTCCATTTCTCTGAACATTTTCAATTTGTTTTGGAGTTCTGCTCCTAACTTTCTATGGAAATTTGTTATTTCATTCACCAGGTCAATAGCGTGTAATATTTTAGGAACATTTGTAGGAGCTTCAAGATCTTCTCGCATCTTAGACATCATTTCTTTTAGTGCCCCTACCTTAGTGCTCCATTTGCTCCATTCAGTCTGGAAAGCTTCCTGAACCTATAGATACCTTATTTTTGCTTCATGGATGTTCCTATAGGCATCCTACACATCATCAGCTATGTTCACAACCTTTGTTACCCTATGTTTCAACACATCCTCAAAGATGTCATTCACCACCTTGACAGTTTCAAATTTGGCCTTCTTGACATTTTCCTTCACTGTCTTTAATTGATTATTCAAATTATTAATCCTTAAGGCTAAGGTTTTCCTACCTTTGATAGACAAGTCTAAAGAAGAAGAGGATGGTGAAGACAGTTCCCTTATTGATTGGCTAGCCTGAACAGTGTCTTTGATATTATTAATTTCATCCAAACCCTTGTTGTACTCCTTCAATAAGGAATCATATTTCTTTTGAGAAATTTTTGTTGTATCAGCTCGCTGAGCATTTCAACATGTATAATTAACTTTGCTACTTGGACAAGAGTCATATTTGTAGCTCTCTTCACTACCATTGAACCAATGACCTCTTCAATAGGCCTAGCAACCTCATGCTTCCCAGTATTGGGTGCCATGGACCAAATTGCAAGAGTATGCAATTTTGGACTATAACTAGACCCAAACACCTTGTTATCGAAATGCTCCTCAAAAATATAAGCCTGAGGGTCTCTCCTTATTGCATCAAGTGCAATAGCTGAGGTGAGGGTGCACCCTAGTAGTAACATCATTCCACTTTCTATGACAATAATCCTGGCCTCAGTAGGAGTAATAGCTGCAATCTCAACCATAATCTTTTCTTCCTCTACCTTCTCAACCCCTCTTGTTGAGAAGGATCAACATTAGCCTTTTCTAGTTCAATCCTTTCCTTTATTTGTTTGCTTCTCTATTGAACAATGAATTATTTGAAATCCTTAGTTTGCACAAATCCATCATCCACAAGGAACTCATCACATGCCTTGATCCTTGGATCATCATCAACCTT
Source organism: Sequoia sempervirens (assembly GCA_007258455.2). Taxonomy (NCBI): domain Eukaryota; kingdom Viridiplantae; phylum Streptophyta; class Pinopsida; order Cupressales; family Cupressaceae; genus Sequoia; species Sequoia sempervirens. The sequence goes on from VDFB02283210.1 coordinate 6,300, forward strand.
TTCATCATAATGCCATTGCACAATTCTATCCTAGGGAACCTCTGAATCAAGAGCATCATCAATATTAGGAGGATAGAATTTCCTCTCCAGTTCCTCATCACCAAGCACATGCTCTACCATTTTCTCCTCCCTAATTACTTGAACATATTTTCTTTGTAAATTTGTAGGCTACTCTGGAATATCCATAGCCTAAGGTTGTTGCTCTAAGAGAGCTTGTGCTCTCTCAGCAACCTCCTTAACCTTTTCCTTAAAATCACCACTCTGATAATACTTTAACTTTGCAAAATCCATTTAAAAATGACTCTCTATTACATTATAGGTGGTCACATAAAATGAATTTATCCTCATAATGCTCTCCTTAATGTCACATGGTTGTCCATTCCTTTTTCCTAGATATAACCACCCCATCACTAGTCAAGTTCCTCAACACATCATCTGTGTAAAAGAAATGATGGGAGAACCTGGATAAACCCTTGCTTCTTCTCTTTGCATGCACAAAACCCTCTAGGTCAAAAATCCTAACCTCATCATTATTCAAAATTTATCATATGCCTCCTTGGCAGTAGTTGTAAAGTAAGAAAAAGAACATTGGGGCACTATCATAGTGCCCTTCCTCGGGTTTCTGAAAAATTATTGGTTTATAAAATCGAGTTGCCACATCAAATCCATAAATGTCAATTGGTCAGAGACATATAGGTGCAAGCAGTGTGATGCAACCTTGGCTCCATAAGACCTGATTAGAGTATATTATGAATGCAAAAACTAGTCTACCCAATTATACTTTGTAGTTGTTCCTGCCACTTCATTTGGGAACACGATGTCTCTAATTAACTTTGAAAGCCTATGAATGGGTTCCACACCCAAACTCTCTAGAATACCAAACCTAATAAAATTACAAAACATCAAATAGTTGGATTGGAGATAATCCTGGTCCCAAATATATATCCACATCTGGATGGGAAAATCATTATTCTCATTATCCTTTTGTCTTAATCTCAGCTTATTCTTCCATTTTTTGTGTCCCACAAATAGAAGCATATGCATTAATAGAGAATAATGTGGAAAAGTTAGAGGGAGAGTTTCCTTCTTCAGATTAATAAACTGGACCTATGCATTTGTTCTACAATATAAGCAACATAATCAAAACCTATGTTTGAATTCAGACTTTGTATGTCTGTCACCATCACCAAAAATTCAATGGCTATCCTAGCGTCATAACTACGAGTGAAAACTTGATTCAAACAATAATATGTGTTCTTGAAGTAGTCAAAAAATTCTTCACACCCAAAGGGTTCTATATCCTTAAGGTTGAATCTTTATTTGCAATCCTTTCTATGCCTTACAAGCAATCTATTTCTAAATGCAAACCTCTTCTACTCATACTAACCATATAAATCCACACACTTGATTCCAACTGTAAAATTATGGTTCAAACCAAATACCTCCACAATTTATCCCTTGTTACCTCGAGGATTAGAGTGCCACTTTCACTCTTGATCTTCCTATCTTTGGGATCGTAATGCTTAGCTAGTTCCATCATTACATCCACTTCCACAAACACATTAGGCACTACCAACTTCTCAAAGTTAAGGCCCCATAAGTAACAAGTCAGCCTCCTAGCATACCTTCTGTTAAAAGCATACAAAAACAACTGTCATCCACTCTTAGGTTGGGTTGGTTCTCCAAATTCACTAGTCATGTCAATTAATCTACTTGTTACAAAAACTTTCCCTATAGGTCTCTTACTAATTCATGACACACCCTCATTTATGTCTCCAAAGGCAACCTCCATGAATTTTTCCTGAGTTCTCTCCATACCCTTTGACCTTGCGGATGCCACAGGGGTAATCGACGTAGGGTTAGATGCTTCAAGTGCTTCTGGCTTAACTGTGGATGAAAAATCCTAGGTCCTAGGTCTCTTTTACCCTCTTCTTTTTGGGTTTTCTTTCAAGTCTTACACTGGATTTGCTAGGTTCAAGCTCACTCATTTTCATAATGTATCAAGACTAGGGTTTGCAATTTTTAATTCACAGAAGGGTCTACTGTATATATTATTAAGAGACAAATTATAGAAATAAAAACCATCACCAACTCTCACCCAACCCAATTTTAAAATGTATAGAAGATAAACCTAGTGAACCTTAAGCATTTAGAATTCTCATAGCTCCTATTAACATAGACCAATTCAATTCAATTCAATTAACACAAAAACCTAATTTTTTGCTTACCTAAGCGGAAATTGTTGTTACTTCCTTCTATAACTATTTGTTGGAGCTCTTCACTGCATTCCCTCAAACTCAGCTAACTCTTCAATTCTTGAATGATTTCAATTATGTGAAGAAACAAGCCAATTTCCTTCTTAAAAAACAATAAATGGAATGTATCACCATTAATGGCTAATAGAAATCTTGTACAAGTGAACTAACGCTTAGCCATTTGAGTTTAATTCTTGACCATTTGATCATCTTGCTTTATAATAGATCAGTGTCTCAAAGTTCATCTCATTTATTTTATCCTTTGTGTTAAGCGATGCCCTCAAGATGTTTCCATGTAGCTCCCTTAGACAACACGCATACCTTTTTTCCAGAAACCACCACATATCACCCATGCATTCCTTAGTCCCTCTTCTACATCTATGATAGTTCAAAATGACATGATAGGCAGTCGACTTAATAATCCATCACTCATCAGGGATGTTCCTTCTCTTTCTAGAGTCCTATCAACAATTTGAACATTAGCATGATAAAATCTCAACCATTGGATCAAGGTCCACCTTTGACTAAACTTCATCTTGAATCGCACATTGAAATTTCATGTCTCAATGTCTAGTTCAGACTAGCGACAAGAGAATGGTGGCAATGGAACAAAATTGGGCTACATGTACCAGTTTCAAAATCAAAGGAAAAAAATGTATCACCCATATCAACACTTCAAATCAGCAACGAAACATTAGAACAAAGGACCTCATCGCTCATTTCCAATTTAAAAAAGATAAGCACACAACTATTCATGATAAGTGATGAAAAGAATCATGAAGCATCTTAAAATTCATCACACATCACTAATTTAAGAATTAAAACACAAAAGCAATTGGTGATAGCAAAGAAGCCAGTGGTACAAAGGGAATCTCATATTTCTCATCACTTATATGAAACATAAAGTTAGAATTCTATCCGCAATGGGTGACCAACAAAGCAATGAATGGGGATTTAAGTGAGACAATTTTGCACATGCTTGCAAGTTGTTTTAAAAAGGGGAATCTCCTAGGACAATGTAAGATAAGGTCATGAGATGACAAAGAAACATTTAAAGAAAGGATGTAAAGGCCAAACAAGGTCAATCAATAAACCTTATAAAATAAAAGAGTTTCTTGGACCTTGGCACATGAAAAGATTTATCAACCGATAACGAGAAACCCTAACCATAAGAGGTCGGTCATAATATGAACTTTAATGACTTCAAGTCATTTTAACATGACGAGGAATGAGCCACAATAGGTCAAAAAAGGAATAGACCACATGACCAAAGGTTAAGATAAAGGAGAGGATATTCAAATCCAAATAACTCTCGTATAAAACCCTAAACCCTAGCACACCAAGAGAACACCAAGGAGAATGCAAATTGAACTAGTGGAACATGAAATTTTTTTTAGGGTTCCAGTAGTGGCTTTGACTGGGGATGCATGCCTCTCGCAGGCATCGTGAGATTCCAAATCTTATGTTGAAGTAGACCAAGCATAGGGATACCAAAAAAAAAGGACTTTCCTGGACAAGGCAAGAGAACTGGACCAAAGCAAACACACCTATATATAATATTTATAGGTCTATACAATGTAAATGGAAAAAAAAATATTCCAAGAGAAATATGGCTTCAAGAACTGTCCATGTACTAGAAATTCAATAGGTTCACCTGTTAAGCTCTAAAGGAAGTATGAATCTTCCCAATGTGTGTTGGCTATCAAGTAAGGGCCTAACCATAATGCTTAAAAATTTCCATGCTTACCCTTATCCTGAGCCCTTGCATTCCATACTAGCACCATACTATCCACTTCAAATTTCCTGGGAGAAGCTTTATTGTCATGCAAGTGCTTAACTTGCAGTAGCATCTTTTCATTTTTGTTATGATCTTCTCTTCTAGTTTCATCCAACTATGTAAGATGATCAATTATGTGTTGCACATCATCACAAATATCCTCATCATATTGTTGCACAAATTTATACATCTTTAGCAAGTTGTTTTGTGGTAGCCTAGCATCCAAACCATATACAAAACCAAATGGTGAATGACTAGTAGCCTTCTTCACAATAACCCTATCAGCCCATAATTCCAACTTTAATTTTGAGTCCCAGGCCTTCTTATTCTTTTCAATCACTCTTTTGATGATCTCATGAGGCTCTTGTTGCTAGATTCATCCTAAACATTCCCTTGTGGATGGTAAGGGGAAGAATAAGAAATCTACGTGGCATGCTTCTCACAAAAATTATTGAACTCTTCTGGCCTAAAGCACATAGCATTATTAGATATGATCTTCTCTGGAACTCCAAATATAATGAGTATGTTGTTCATCAGGAAGTCTATCACAACTTTACTTGTTACCTTCTTTGTGGGGATTGCTTCCACCCACTTTGTGAAATAATTAGTTACAACAATGATCCATTAATTCCCTCCAATAGACTTCTCTGATATTTCACCAATGAAGTTAATACCCCATTGTTGGAAAGGGGCTTGAACAAAAATGGGCCTAAGTGGCAAGCTCCCTAAGAACTTCATTTTTCCTGCAAACCTCTAACAAGTATCACATGTTTTGACAAAATTGTGGGAATATTTAAAAATAGTGGGCCACTAGAATCTTGCCCTTAAGATCTTATGGGCAGTGGTCTTGTCCATGTAATGGCCACCACACACCCCACTGTGCATTTCTTGTAACAAGTCTACCGCCTGCTTGTCATCCACACATTTGAACAACACACCATCTGGGCTTCTCCACCATAGTTCATTGTTAATAATTACATACTTAATGGCATGTAAATTTAGTGTTCTCTTCTCATTATCAACCATATCTATAGGGAATTGCAAAGTATGTAACTACTAGACAATCCTTTTGTACTAGCCACATATTTGCACGTCACAAATGGGTGCAACATCGATAGTTTCCATTTGATTTATCTGATTAGTCTCCAAGTTTTTTTTTCCATTAGCTTGGCTAGACCTTGTCCTTTGACTAACTTGGTAATCTACACATCAATTTTGAATTCTTGGATCCTATTGATCCTTCTACACCTCCTACCTATGGTTTCTTGCTGAGTAAAAATGTCCTTCACAACACCACTTGGTACAAAAGCTATAACTGTAGCTCCCATCAAGTAAGTTTTGAAATTCTTTACAACTTTGACTAAAGCATATGCTTTCTTTTCAATTGTATCATACGTGAGTTCGGAAACCTATAAATATTTTCTAAAGAATGCAATGGGTTGTTCAAATCCCTCATCATTTTTCTGCAATAACATAGCAACAATAGTATGGAAAGAAGAAAAAGAGAAAATATGCATTGGTTTAGAGAAATTATGGGACTTCAAAACTAGAGCCTCCTTGATAGCCTGTTTGATGCTCTTGAATGCTTAACTAGGCTCCTCACTCCAAACCACCTTTTCTCCCTTCTTTAGCATCTTGGAGATGGGTCTTGTAATTTCTGAAAAAATTGTTAGAAACCTCTTCAAAAAGATAATCTAACCAAAGAATGATTGAATTCCTTTCACATTATTTGGTTAAGGAATCTTGTCTATGGAAGCTACCCTCTTAGGGTCAATCCTCACCCCCTCCTTGGACACAATGTGCCCCAACAAATTTCCCTCAGTAACTCCAAAGGCACACTTTTTTGGATTCAGTGAGATTCCATATTACAATTCCCTGATAAATATCTTCTCCAAGTGCATGTAGTGATCTTCCTCTTTCTTGGAGTAAGTTGTCAAATCATCTTGGTAAATTTCCATTAAAAATCAATAAAATAATAAAAGGCTACATCCATAGCCCTTTGGAAAGTAGCACCTGCATTGGTTAAGCCAAATGACATCCTTACATACACATAGATGCCCCATGGAGTTGTGAATGAAGTCTTGTACTACTCAGAATCCTTCACTTTCACTTGGTTGTATCTAGAAAAAACCATCCATAATGGACAATAGCTCACAACCAATTACCTTCTACAACATGGCTTCCATGTTTGGCAATGGATAGTTATCCTTCAATGATGATATATTCAGGTTTCTAAAATCCACACATAATCTTATATCACCATTCTTCTTCCTGACTTGCACTAAATTAGACACCCATGAGGAATGCTCAATAGGATTTACGATGTCAGCATCCCTTAGCTTAACCAATTCCTCTTGCATTTTCAGAGCTAAGGTTGGATTGATGGGTATTTGCTTCTGTCTAAAAGGCTTGGCATTTTCTTTCAGGGGAATCTCATGTTGGAATAATTCCTCTTTGTATGCTTTCAAGTCATCGTATGACCAAGAAAAGACATGTCTCTATTTTCTCAATAAGGAAATCAAAATTTCCTTGATCTTAGGTTTCATCTTCTTTCCCACATATACCTTTTTAGGGGCATTTTTAGTTCCCAAATTCACTTCTTCTAGGTCCTCTGGATGGGTGGCAGTTGTTTTAACTTTGCTTTTGTCTTGATTATCAAATACTCTCTCTAATGCCACAAGGTCTTTGAGAATCTTATTTTTCTTCAACTAAATAACTTCATTTCTGAAGACTGTATCCTTACTGTCTATATTCTCAACAAAAGCACCAAAATCAATCTCATGACCCTCATATTCATCAACACACATTGGATATTTTCCAATTATGTACATTTTCAGAGATTGATGGCCTTGCTTGTATCTCAACTTTAGAGATACCTACACAAGTGATGTCATTAGGTCTGAGTGCAATGTTTGCAAGTAATTTTTCCACTCTATTCTGACCCCTTTCCATCCAATCAATTCCAAAAGCATAAAACTGCTCAATGGAGTCCCAGACAACATTTCTATATTGTTTCAATCTATTATTATTACATGCATATCTAGATCTCACTTGGGATATCACCAACTCAGAGTCACCAATCACCATTAACTTCTTTATCCCATGCTTTTCAGCTAGCCTCAACCCTAGTAGCAATGCATCAAGAAAAAAACGACAAAGTGAAAGAAAGCTTATATGTATTTCCACTAGGTGACACCAGCAATATACCTACACTAGACCCCTCTTTAGAACTTGCACCATCAAAGTACATCTTCTATAGTCCATCCTTATCAGATAACCTTGTAACTTCATGTTCTATAGGTACAGGTCACCTACCACTTTCTGTTGGTATCTATTCCACCTTAAACTCGCTAATATCAGTATTTATAAAATGAATTGTATCATCCTAAGGAGAATGCTCCAACATATGGGGCACTTTATTCTCTCTAACCACCTTTCCATCCTTATTATCAATTTGAAAAATGGCATAAGACATGTCACATTACATGCTACCCCCCATTGAAGCACTACATTTCCTAGACAACAACATTCCATAATTGGGTGGGATGTCTACCACCACTACACTCATCTTAAACTCTTTCTTTGGATATGTAGCTAGTCTATAAGGAAGTTCATTGATTATGCCAATCACAAGGACTTCCCTTGAATCCATAGCATAGCACTTACCATGGGTACTATCAAATTTTAATCCCAATGCCACCATGATCTTGGTTGGCATTATATTGTTGGATTCTCTAAAATCAATGATATGTTTTTTAAAAAAAATTTCCCTCAACAATCAGTGTGAGGAAGAATGGGTCTATCTTCCTAGGACAAGCAGTCACTGAATTCCCTAGAAAATATGAGGGATCTCAGTGATTACTCCCTCAACTTCTTTATTTTTCTTCTCCTTTTAACTCACTTTGGGTGGAGTGGACACCACTAGTTCAGTACAGGTTGTAGTAGCGCCATTCATAAGGGCTACTGCCTTTTTTTTGTGCTCATCAATTCTCATCATCTCAAGAAAAGGAACAAAAACTTTTACTTGACTAAGAAATTGAAACATATCAATAGGAGTATATTTAGAAAAATCAATTGGGATCATACCTTGTTCTGTACCACTCTCCTTCTATTGATTCTTTGTTGTTTCAGCTTTAGCATTCTGATTTTTTGTAGCTTCAGAACTCTATTTTTGTTCTTTTGGATTTACAGGAGGGGACTTAGGCTCTCCATCTACTTTCTTAGCCCAAATTTTATCTCCCTTAATTTCCTTAGCTTCAAGTGCTTCCCCTTTTCTATCATATTTTTTCTCTCTACCCTTCACATTCTACTCCTTGATAAAGAGACCAGTAGAGTCACCTTGTTCACCACCAACTGTTCTATTCCTTGGATGATTGAACTTCTAGCTTGTGCAGCCAAAGCCAATGTATATTTTGCAATTTCTCATCTGAAGGTCTCCTCAGGGACACATTATCTTCATCTACTTCCAATGTGTACACTTCATTATCACTATCATCATCTTCATCAGAGAGAACTTGCTGGTGATATGTACTAGTGATATTCCTTTGGTCATCCACATCCATTTCATGAGACTCCAAATCAGATGAGCATTCATTATCAACAAAATCAGAACCATCCATAATCATATTAATGTCAACATACTCATTATATTGATCATAATCTTTAGGTACATCTTCTTCAACTTCAACTAATTGTGCAATTGCACATTGAGGAGGAGAATGTGGAATTTGACACACCATGCACCAAGGGGTCTCATTAGCAAAATTGCTTGAGTTTTTCTACAAAGGATTTGGAGGAACCTTATTTTAAGAATTCTTCTGATTGTTGGGGATAGGCTTCCCATTATTCCAATTTGTGTTATATGGATGATCCTTCCCATTATTCCAATTTGTGTTATATGGATGATCCTACAACAAAGGAGGTCTCTCATTCCTATGATAATTGGGCTTTTCATTTGACAGACCCTTTTCTTGCCTTGCAATCATGTTGCTTAAATCCTTCATGGTACTAGTAAAATTGTCAATCTTATCCTTAAGAGAACCTCCCTTAGCACCAAAGTTTTTATCCTCTCTCTTCAGACTCTTGAGGATCTTTACATCATCCCTTCTCCCAACTTTGTCAGTTTCTCTACTAATACTATCAATATGGATGACCATCTTATAATCCTCTCTCAATGTTTGAGGATTTTTATCCAACAGACGGTAGCTCATCTTTGCATCAAAGGCATTGCAATAGTTCACTAGGCATACATTATCTTTCAATCTTAAATGAGGAGGTAACTAGTTCATGGCCTTTTGAAATCTTACATTGAAATCGACCACACCCTCATTTGAAATTTTAACAATATTATTAAACTGATTCAAAAGAAACCTTGAATCATTTTTATCACCATATTGCTCTTTGAACAACCTCTTAAATTCATCCCAAGATCCAATAATCTCAACAGGAAAACTTCTATACCACTCTCTAGCATCCTTAATGAGTGACTACATGAATAACCTCATTATCATGGCCTTAGCTTCTACCCAAAAGTCATCCATGACATTAGAAAATGCTTTGAGGTGATCCTCACCACTTAAGACATTGTTACCAGAGAATCTAACAAAGGCAAGACTAAAGTCTTCAAGAAATGGATTAGGATCACTAGGAATCCCAGTGAAGCACAATTGTTGATACCTCTCCACTTGCATTGGTCTCCTAATAGCTCAGTCTCTATGAGCATTTCTAGGATCATCATCCTTTCAGTCATCAGATTGGTTCTTATCTTTACCTTTTCCATCTCCACCATTACTACCACCTCCTTTCTTCTTTTCATCACCATCTTCAAAATAATAATTCTTGTTTTTATCATTTCCTCCACCTCCACCACCCTCATCTCCACCACCACCTCCACTGGTAGTATGCCCCTCAAAAAATTTCTTTTGTAAATCATTTTCTCTATTTCTAGAGCTTGAAGCTACTAGGTCAAGTATGGAGATCTTTAGGAAAGTGATTTTCTTGCTATTTCTACATTTGAAGCTTCCATTTTAGTCTTCTTGATTCTTGCAACAACTTATCATTCTCTAATTGTAATCTCAAGATCTTTGGGTCTAGGGGTGAAATTGATGGAGTAGGATCAATCTTAACATTTTGGGTGGAAGTATTACTAGATGAAGTATTGGTACTTGTGTTGGTGATGGTATTAAAGGTAGTTTTCTATGGCTGATCAATGGGCTTATTCCCATGATCTATAAATTGTGATTTCTTAGCGACAACAAATGGATCTATGGCTTTGGTGGTTGCAATGGATGTGGTATAAGTATTGGCAGCAAAGGTTCCCATTTGAATGGTCACCATAGGTGGATCAGGGGCTATTTTAGTAGCAAACTTATAAGCATTTTCATAACGTGCTTTTTTCTTTCCTTCTTCTCTCATCTTTTCTATTCTTTTCCTCTGAGCATCTCTTTCTTGCATCTTAGCCTTGATTTTATCTTCTTTTTATTTTAATCTTAGCCATACTTCCTTTGTCTTCTCAGTCTCCTTTTGTTGAGAAGGATCAACATTAGCCTTTGCTTGTTCAATCCTTTCTTTTATTTCTTTTCTTCTCTGTTGAACCATGAATTCTTTGAAATCCTTAATTTGCACAAATGCATCATCCTCAAGGAACTCATCACAAGCCTTGATCCTTAGATCATCATTGACCCTTTCATCATAATTCCATTGGACAATTCTATCCTAGGGAACCTCTGAATCAAGAACATCATCAATATTAGGATGAGGGAATTTCCTCTCCACTTCCTCATCATCAGGAACATGCTCTGCCATTTTCTCCTCCCCAATTACTTGAACATATTTTCTTTGTAAATCTATAGGTTGCGTTGGAATATCCATAGCCTAAGGTTGTTTCTCTAAGAGAGCTTGTGCTCTCTCAATAGCCTCCTTAACCTTTTCCTTAAGATCACCACTTTGATAATCCTTTAACTTTGAAAAATCCCTTTTAAAAGGACTCTCTATTACATCATAGGGGCTCACATAAAAGTAATTTCTCCTCATAATGCTCTCCTCAATGTCACATATGGCTATCTATTCCTTTTTCCTAGATATAACAACCTCATCACTAGTCAATTTCCTCAACATATCATTTGTGTACAATAAATGGTGGGAGAACTTGAATAAACCCTTTCTTATTCTCTTTGCATGCACAAAACTCTCTGGGTCAAAACTCCTAACCTCATCAATAGTTAACCTAAGGTTATTCACCATTATTCCAAATTTCTCATACACCTCCTTAGAAATAGTTGTAAAGTAAGAAAAATAACATTGGAAATTATTGGTCCATAAATTCTAATCAGTCATAGAATTATAGGGGCAAGCATTGAGGTGCTACCTTGACTCCATAAGCCCTTATTAGAGTATATTCTGAATGCAAAAACTAGTTCGCCCAATTATGCTTTGTAGTTGTTCTTTCCACTTCATTTGGGCACATGATTTCTCTGATTAACTTTGAAATCCTATGAATGGGTGCTACACCCAAATCTCTAGAATACCAAACCTACTAACATTACAAAACATCAAATAGTTGGAGTAGGGACAATCCTGGTCCCAAATATATGTCCACATCTAGATGGGAAGATCATTATTCTCATTATCCTTCTATCTTAATCTCATCTTCTTCTTCCATTGTCCCGCAAACAGAAGCATATGCATCAATAAAGAATAATGTGGAAAAGTTAGAGGGAGAGTTTCCTTCTTTAGATCAATAAAATCCCTATGCATTTGTTCTACAATATAAGTAGCATAATCAAAACCTATGTTTGAATTTGGACTTTGTATGTCCATCACCATCACCAAAAAGTCAGTGGCTATCCTACCATCATAAGTATGAGCTAGAACTTGATTCAAACAATAAGATGTGGTCTTGAAGTAGTCAACAAATTCTTCACACCCAAAGGGCTCTATGTCCTTAGGGCCGAATCTTTCTTTGCAATCATTTCTATGCCTTACAAGCAATATATTTCGGAATGCAAATATATTTTGCTCATACTCACCATATAAATCGACTTGCTTGATGCCAACTATATAATTAGGGTTCAACCCAAATACCTCCATAATTTTATTCCTCATTACCTCAAGCATCAAAGTGCCATTTTTACTCTTGATCTTCCTGTCTTTGGGATCATAATGCTTAGTTAATTCCATAATTACATCCACTTCCAAAAACATATTAGGCACTACCAGCTTCTCGAGGTTAAGGCCCCATAAGTAACAAGCCAACCTCCTAGCATAACTTCTATTCAAAGCATACAAAAACAACTGCCATCCACTCTAAGGCTGGGTTGGTTCTCCAATTTCACCAGCCATGTCAATTAATATACTTGTTACATCAAATTGCCCCATAGGTTTCTTACCAATTCATGACCCACCCTCATTTATGTCTCCAAAGGCACCCTCCATGAATTTTTCCTGAGTTCTCTTCATACCCTTTGACCTTATGGATGTCGCAGGGGTATCTGACGTAGGGTTAGATGCTTCAAGTTCTTCTAGCTTAACCATGGATGAAACATCTTGGGTCCTAGGTCTCTTTACCCTCTTCTACTTGGGTTTTCTTTTAGGTGTTATACTGGATTCGCTAGGTTCATGCTCACTTATTTTCACAATGTATCAAGACTAGGGTTTGCAATTTTTAATTCACATAAGGGTCTACTGTATATATTCTTAAGAGACAAATTACAAAAATAAAAAACCCTCACCAAATCTCACCTAACCCAATTTTAAAATGCACAAAAGATAAACCTAGTGAACCTTAAGCATTTAGAATTCTCAAAACTCCTATTAACCTAAACTAATTCAATTCAATGCAATTAACACAAAAACCTGATTGTTTTCTTACCTAGGTGAAAAATATTGTTACTGCCTTCTATAACTGTTTGCTAGAGCTCTTCACTACATTCCCTCAAACCCAACTAGCTCCTCAATTCTTGAATGATTTCAATTATGTGAAGAAATAATCCAAATTCCTTCTTAAAAGCTAGAAAATAGAATGTATCACCATTAATGGCTTATAGAAATATCACGCGAGTGAAATGACGCTTAGCCATTTGAGTTTAAATCCTGACTATTTTATCATCTTGCTTTAAAACATATCAGTGGTTCACTCTTCATTTCTCTACTTTTCTCCTTACGCTAAGCGATGATCTCATAGTTTTTCCACGTAGCTCCCTTAGACAACACACACACCTTTTGTCCAGCAACCATCACATATCGCCCATGCATTCCTTAGGCCCTCTTCTACATCTGTGATAGTTCAAAATGACACGATAGGTAGTAGACTTAATAATCCATCACTCATCATGGATGTGCCTTCTCTTTCCAGAGTCCTATCAACAATGTGAAAATTAGCACAATAGAATCTCAACCATTGGATCAAGGTCCACCTTTGACTAAACTTCATCTTGCATCGCTCATCACAAATCCATGTCTCAATTTTTGGTTTAGATCAGTGACAGGAGAATGGTGGTGATGGAACAAGATTGGGCCACATGTACCTATTTCAAAATCAAATGCACAAAAGGTATCACCCATATCAACTCTTCAAATCAGCGATGAAACATTAGAACAAAAGACCTCATCGCTCATCACTAATTTAAGAAAGATAAGTGCACAACTATTCATGATAAGCGATGAAAAGAATCATGAAGAGTCTTAAAAGTCATCGCACATCACTAATTTAAGACTTATGACACACAAGCAATTGGAAAAAGTGAAGCAATCAACAATACAAAGGGAATCTCATATCACTCATTGCTTATATGAAACATAAAGTTAGAATTCTATCCATAATGAGCGACCAATAAAGCAATGAATGGGGATTTAAGTGAGATGATTTTGCATGTTCTTGCAAGTTGTTTTAGAAAGGGGAATATCCTAGGAAAACGTAAGATAAGGTCATCAGATAAAAAAGAAACATTTATACAAAGGATGTAAAGGCCAAACAAGGTTGATCAATCAACCTTATAAAATAAAAGAGTTTCTTGGACCTTGGCACATGAAAAGATTTATTGACCAGTAAGGGGAAACCCTAACCACAAGAGGTTAGTCATAACATGAACTTTAATGACTTCAAGTTATGTTAACATGACCAGGAGCGGGCCAAAGCAGGTCAACAAAGGAATAGACCACAAGAAAAAAGGTTAAGATAAAGGAGAGGATATTCAAAGCCAAATAACTCCCATATAAAACCCTAAACCCTAGCAGACCAAGAGAACACCAAGGAGAATGCAAATTGAACCAATGGAACATGAATTTTTTTTTAGGGTTCCAATAGAGATGATATTTTAGAAGGTGTTCATATCTATATAATATTCTAAATTTGAAACACAAGTTACTAATTTTTATGGTTCTAGTAGTTAAATTTTCATTACCATATTAATAAGATTGATGTAAATAATTCTAATTGATGATCACACGGGTGTTTTTCATGTACACAATGTGAATTTTAATATTCATGTGGAGGAACCTATTGCTAATTTGAGCATGGAAGTGAAAGTTGAAGAATCTCCTTTGTCTACATATCTTACTCAAGAACAAGATATTTAATATAGGGAACTAGTGTCTAAGTTTAGGCCATCATAAAAGTTGTATCATCACCTTCCTAGCCTTATCATCACTAATTTGATCTTAATTTACAAAATATTGTGATAAATGATCAAATCCCTCTTTCTTATTAGTATACATATAAATACATATATTTTTTTACAACATAAGCCTAAAATTGATCCATATAAATAGAGGGTTTGATCCTACTAAATAAAATCCTCACACAATAAAAGTTCAAGGTGAAGTGAAAGGAATAATATTTTGAGCTAGGATGTGGGTATGGATACCATGTTATTATTTTTGTATCTTTCCACAATAATAACCCATATGTGCAATAGTCATTGGATATTTTTCTTGAGACTAATTTGGTGATTAAAAATTTCCCCATGGATCTACTAGGAAGTTATTATTCATACATACATACATAAATACATACATACATACATATAACACATGGTAGATATTATTTTTGTCATTCTTATGAATGAATATTATGTCGGTGCACTTTTAACTAGGATAAAATTCCCCATTATATATATGATTATTTATATATCTATGAACTAGGAGAGAATTCCATATTTGTTATCATTTGTTCCCTAAACATTCCCTATTGCCTATACTATTAAAATCTTAGGTAAGGATTTCATCCCATGAATTCCCATTTAGATGATTTTTTTCTTATCTATATCATGGAACTAAAATCACATCTCAAGTTACATTGTTTCAAATTATGATGATATTTATTCCACATATCATGATGATTCTACATATATAAAGCCATGTTATATTGATATGCTACCTTGTTTTATACATGATGATATGTTTCATGATGGTCATTCTTATACACTTCGTTTGAACCATATGGATATTTGTTATATATTTTCACATAATGATAACTCTTGTGATGATGGAATGCAAATTAATGATATTCTATTATACTCTCATGTAGTCACTATTGAGGCATCATTTCCTCTTCCAACATTAAATGATGAAATTATTAGCCTTAGTCACTTGAATCATCATGATGATCATGATGGTACTGATTTGGTACACTCTGCACATAGTGTTGAATGCACAAGTCAATGGAGAGGGGGGGTGAATCAGTCATATATTAGAACATCAAAAGCATCATTAACATTTAGATCCACATCAACTTAATTAACCCTTAATCTATTAGAATGATTTAGCATGGAAGAAAATAAAAGAAATTGAAACACATCAACACCATGCACAATAGAACACTAGATTTATGTGGAAAGCCTAAGAAGGGAAAAACCACGATGAGGATTACCTCACAATATAAAGTAATTGCAACCCCAGATACAAAAGTATCACTACTAGAGGGCTCACTACCCAAAAGAAAGAAGGGCTCATTTCCAATGGCTCACTACCAGATTACAAAAAAAGAAAAGAAAAGAAGAATCTTACAATGAGAAATCCATCTCAATGCAATAGAAAATTCCACCACAACATCACCAACACATTCACAACCTTTCTAAATATTATAGACACCTCCTCACTACTTCTAGTAGTCTAACTCATTAAAGCTTGCAATGCACTTCACAACTCTGAAATTCACATCACATACACTATGTACACAATCCTCCATCAACACAACACTTATTTATACCATCTTCAACCTTGAAAACATTCTCCAAGGTCGGCTATGCACCTCAACCATGAAAATTCAAATTAGGTTAGCACTAAGCATTCCCATAGTGGAAAGGAATGAAAGCATACCATACCACATCTTAACTAGGACCCAAATCATACATATACACCATGCCACGCTTCCACAATCACTGAAGAAAATCCACAACTAGTGTAAACACCCAAGGTTTTCCAAACCTATGTAAACAACATTAACATTTAAGTACATGCTTCCTAAAATCCAAAGAGGACTCATGGACCATACACAACACTTAAGGAAAATTTGGAATATTCCACAAAAATTGTGAAATCCAACAAATTCCTTTGCAACAACTCTCACTTGAAGAACAAACTCATCCTATTCACCCAAATAATATTCTACACATTGTAACTCAAGAAATTAGCTTGCAGAGCACCAAACCATGAAAAACTTTGAGTATAGGTAGATATGAACCTTATCAACACACTTCTAGAATCGCAAGACTTCAAACCAAACTATGGAGAAATATAGAGCAAAACCATTTCTCCTAGACAACACTGCAACACAATTCACACACTGGTGAATACAAATTATTTTGCACAAAGATCCAAACCAAGAAATTATGGATATAACATCTATGAAAACCTCTGATCAACATATCCACACTGCACAAGCAAATCTTCAACACTGAAGAAATGCGGAGCAAAACTAGAACACCAGTATGTATGTCAAAACACCTCTACAACACACTACTTCCTCTTTTATTCAAATTTTCTCAAAAGAACTTGGAAAGAAAGCACCATAGACACATTCTCATCATCTTCAACACTTTTTCATCACCACTAAACCAAATACAACACAAAAAATCAACTATACATCCATAAATTGAAGCTTATCAAATCAACACTATAGGTTGACACCAGTAGCACTTACTAATGATGACATAATGAAACTAACCAAAGTATCATCACAACTTCTCAACCATCACTAGTTGACATTAATGAAAACACAAACATAAGCCTATTGACATCAATGACAACACCAACTACACATACTTGCAACAATCTCCCCCTTTGTCATTGATGGCAACACATGATGTGAAAAACCACCAACAACAAACATAATAGCTCTAATCACCAACACACTACTCCATATCAAATCTTTCTCTTCTCCCCCTTACATCATATTCTCCTTTACTCTCTCTCCCTTTCTTTTTCGCATTACTCTCTCTCCCCATTTAACATCAAACATACATAATTTCCCCCCAAATGTAATACCTATAAGGGACAAAAACTTCTCTACAACAACCGTTTCTTTCTATTGCTCTACATACTCCCCCTTAGGAGCACACAAAAAATAGTACCAACCAGCAACCACTGCACATATCCTTTGAAATATATGACAAAGGACAACACCAACCTACAATAGCACTAATTCCCCCTAACTTCAACAACCAACAAAGCCACTACCTACTCCCCCTAAGAGTTAGCCTCCAACATTAGTCCAAAACAAATAATTCATCTTGAAATCCATTGGACTAATGCATATCCTTATGCATCTAGTTCAAAGGAGGGGTTATAACCCCTAACTTCTCTCAAAGATACTAAAAAGAATCCTTAGGAAGAGCCTTAGTGAATATATCAGCAACCTGATCCTTTGTAGGAACATACTCAATCTTCACTTCATTCTCTACAACATTCTCTCTCAAAAAATAATACCAGATTGAGATATGTTTTGTCCTTGAGTGTATCACTGGATTCTTTGAAATTTTAATAGCATTTGTATTGTCACAAAAGATAGAAATTGGTTCATCATATACAACTTTGATATCCTTCAAGGTTTACCTCATCCACAACACCTGTGTGTAGCAAGATGTTTCCACAATATATTCTTCCTATGTAGTAGATAAAGACATTGAATCCTACTTCTTTCTTAGCTAAGACACCAATATGCATCCAAGAAAGAATGCACCTCCACTTTTACTTTCTTATCATCTACACAACCTTCCCAACCTGCATTTGTATAGCACTTAGAGAAAAATCAGCATCCTTTGGATACCAAAAACCATGTTTTAGAGTGCCCTTCAAGTATCTAAATATCCTCTTCACTACTACAACTCTAGGATCTTCTTGAAATCTAGCCACAAGATAAACTAAATGCACAATATCTGGTCTAGTAGCAGTTAGGTATAACAATCCTCCAACCATTAATCTATATTTTCTCTAATTAGCCTTAGGAGATTCATCATTATTACTTAGCTTGCAACCAGTAACCATAGGAGTACATACTGGTTTATAATCTTTTATTCCTGAAATGAATATACCTTTCTTTTTCTGATTGATTTGTAGTCCAAGGAAGAAATTCATCTCCCCAAACATAGACACCACAAACTCTTTCTCCATATCTTGTGTAAATTTCTTATACAAAGCTTCATTTCCTCAAAAATTTATATCATCAACATACACAAACACAATCAATATTTGATCTTTTTCAATTTTGAAATAAATATTACTAATTACAACACCTTTATTGAGTCCTTATTGTATCAAGTACCTATCCAACCTTGCATACCAAGCTTTGTGATCTTTCTTCAATCCATATAATGCCTTTTTCAATCTATAAACCATATCTATTTTTTTTTATAATTGAAATCCTCCCGGTTGTTCAATGTATACTTCCTCTTCCAACTCACCATTCAAGAAAGCAGACTTCACATCTATTTGATAAACCTTGAAATCTTTATGTGCTAAAAAATCCAAAAACATTTTGATATCTTCCATTCTTCCCATCAGACCAAAATGTCTCCTCAAAATCTATTCCTTCTACTTGTGAGTAGCCTTTACACACAAGGCCTAGCCTTGTTTCTTACCACTTCTCCATTCTCAATCAATTTTTTTTGGAATACCCATTTAATAACATTCTTTTTTGCTTATCTTGGGACAAGTTTCCAAGTTTGGTTATTCTCAATCTGCATTAGTTCTTCTTCCATAGCCTTGATCCAATACTCATCCTTACATGCTTCAATCATTTTTTAGGTTCAACTTTAGAAAGTAAGCATAGGTTTACCTGTTCCTCAACCATAACAACTTTTCTTCTTGGCAACACATCCTTTATTTTTTCACTAATGATTTGATCTTCATAATGGTTCTTCTTTAGATACTTAGGAGTCTTAGGGATCCTTTCTAAAGCTTCTTCCTCTTCAATCTAAACTTCATTTTCCTTACCTTCATCTCTGTCATTTTCTCTACAAGAGGATTCATCTGATTCATATCCATCTATCACCACTGAGTTCTTTTGTAAGTCTTCATCCACTTTGACACTTGAACTCTCAACAATATTCTTTAGCCTCTTTTTGTAGCACCAACAAGCTCTACTTCTTGTAGAATATCCAAGGAAGATACCTTCATCAGATCTTGTATCAAACTTTCCTAAGTTTTCATCATCTCTTCTGATATAGAACTTGCTTCGAAACACTCTGAAGTATTTGATAGTAGGAATTTTGAAGCATACCACAAATCATATGGAGTCTTTGCACTATTTTCTCTTGCTTGAACTCTATTAAGAATGTAGACAATAGAATAAGTTGCTTCTCTTCATTAGACTTTTGGTAGGTTTTCATCTTTCATCATTGTTCTTGCAGCTTTCTAAACAGTCATATTCTTTCTTTCAACTACTCCATTCTGCTGAGGAGTCCTAGGGGCAGATAAATGCCTCTTTATTCCATAATTCTCACAAAAAATGTTAAACTCATTGGAGGTGAATTCTCCACCTCTGTCAAACCTCAAACACTTTATTTTCTTATCCATTTCATTATGACCATAAATTTGAATGATTTCAACTTATCTAGGGCTTCTAATTTATGTTTGAGAAAAGTAACCCAAGTAATTCTAGAATAATCATCAATCAATAGCATGAAATACCTATCACCTTGAAGACTTCTTACTCTGGTAGGACCACAAAGGTCTGTATGCACTAGCTCCAACATTTTGATAGTATATTGTTCTTTGACTTTGAAACTTCTTCTTGCTTGCTTCCCAATCTGATATTCCTTGTAGACAACATTGATGGGCTTTGTAATCTTTGACAGATCTCTCATAGTTTGAACTGAACTAATCCTCACTAGGTTATCAAAACTAATGTGACACATCCTTCTATGCCATATCCAACTTTAGTTAATCTGAGTCATAAAGTAATAACCATCAACACCTTTAAGTTGATAAACATTTCTATCTATCCTTCTTCCAATAGCAACCACAATTTCAGAGCCTTTTCTAATCTAACATTCATCATCCTAAAACATAATATTATAGCCTTTTCTACACATTTGTACAACACTCAAAAGGTTAGGCCTTAAACCCTTTTTTTTATTCAAGGTGTAAATGCTTTTGAACCAGAGCTATGAACCGGTGAGGTCACTAATGGGGGACCTCATCCCCAATACAACCACTCAAAAAAACCACCCCAACAAGTTTTGAACCTTGGTAGCAAGAACACCAATGTCACCTTTAAACCATCACACCATGCCAATATTGGCTTATTCCTAAAACCATTAACATAAAGAACATCATCTATATTATGCTTGCTATCAAAACTAATTGAACCTTTTCCACATATCTTAGCAAATGTATCGTCACCAAACTTAACTAAACCTCCTTCATATTTCTTAAGTATAACAAACTTACTTTTGTCACTAGTCACATGATTTGAGCATCCATTGTCAATAATCTAGTAGTTCTTCTCCTTTCTAGCATGAAGAGAAATCACCATAGTGTTGAGACCTACTTCCAAAGCACTTTCCTTCACACATCTCTTAGAGTTAGCAGAATTAGATTCAACTTCCATAGCCATGAACAATAATTCACTATCCTCATCATCCCCATAGTTAGATTCATCATCAAATATACATGCATCTTCTCTAACATAATGGTTTTTCTTAATTGCTTTACCTTTGTTTTCTTTGTTCTTATCATTCAAATATTTTTTTGGAAATCTTGAAGCATAATGACCTATCTTTCCACAATTGAAAAATTTGAACTTAGGCAACTTACCTCTTTTCTTTCTAGTACCCCTTTTCATTCTCCTAACAAAGTTTGCTTCTACAACATCAAGATCCTCTTGATTTGATTCCTTAGTCTTTTTTGATTTTCTAGCCTTAAAAGTAGTCTCAACTTTTGCATTACTTGGACCAAATTCTCTCATTTCAAAAGAAAATGAAGCACCATATAATTGATCTCTAGAATATTTTCTTAAATCTGAAACTTCCTCAATAGCATAAAATTTGTGATTGTAATATTTAGGAAGAGTTCTTAGTACCTTCTTTACCACTTCTTCTTCTTCTTCAAGTTTTCCACCAAGACCTATGATAGAATTGACAACTTCATCCACCTTCTACATGTAGCTTGTAATTTTTTCATCTTCAAACATCCATAGGTTCTCAAATATGATCTTTAGATTCTACATCTTAGCTTTCTTGACCTTATCATCTCCTTCATAAATACTTTCCAAATTTGTCCAGATATCTCTAGCAGATTTCAAATTCATAACTTTCACAAGTTTAGTGTTAGAAAGACAACTTAAAAGAGCATAATTTTCTTTACAATTATTCCCATAGGCCTTGATATCATCATCAATACTTGGACCACTAGTAGGAATGGTATATATAGTCTCAATAGACTTCCAAACTCCAAATCCAAGAGAAAACAAGAAATCTTCCATCGTTGTCTTCTAGAAACCATAGTCTGATCCATCAAACAAAGGAGCATCACTCTTGTGTGCCATCTGAGATCTACCTCAAGTGGTTAATCTTTCTTCCAAGTAACCTTGCTCTGATACCAATTGTTGAATGCACAAGACAACTGAGAGGTGGGTGAATTCGTTGTACATTAAAACATAAAAACCCTCAATAAAATTTAGATCCACATCAACTTAATTAACCCTTAATCTATTAGATTGATTTAGCATGAAAGAAAATAATAGAAACTAAAACACATCAACACCATGCATAATAGAACACCATATTTATGTGGAAAATCCAAGAAGGGAAAAACATGGTGATGATTAGCTCACAATATAAAGTAATTACAACATCGGATACAAAAGACTCACTACCAGAGGGCTCACTGCCCAAAGGAAAGAAGGGATAACTATTAGATTACAAAAAGGAAGAAAGAATAATTTTATAGTGAGAAATACATCTCAATGCAACAAAAAAGTCCACCACAATATCACCAACATATTCATAGCCTTTCTGAAGATTGTAGATACCTTCTGCTCACTGCTTCCAGTAGTATAACTCATTAATGCTTGCACTGCATTTCAAAACTCTAAAATTCACATCACATACACTACACATAATCTTTCATCAATGCAACACTTATTTATACCATCCTCAACCTTGAAAAGTTCATTCTCTAAGGTCGGCTATGTAGGTCTCAACCATGAAAATTCAAATTAGGTCACTACTAAGCATTCCTGCTATGGAAAGGAATGAAAGAGGACCACACCACATCTTAACTCAGACCCAAATCATACATATACACCACACCACACTTCCACAATCATCAAAGAAAATCCATAATTAGTGTAAACACCCAAGGCCAGTCAAACCTATGTAAACTCCATTAACATTTAAGTACATGCTCTCTCAAATCCAAAGATGACCCATGAACCATACACAACACTTACGCAAATCTAGAATATTCCACAAACACCCTAAAATCCAACAAATTCCTTTTCAACAACTTTCACTTGAAGAACAAACTCATATTGTTCACCTAGATAATCTTCTACACATTGTAACTCAACAAATTAGCTTGTAGAGCATCAAACCATGAAAAAATTCAATTATAGGTAGATAAGAACCTTATTAGCACACTTCTAGAACCGTAAGACTAGAAACCAAACTACAGTGCAAAGCAAAACCATTTCTCCCAGATAGCACTACAACATAGTTCACACACTGGCGAACACAACTTCTTTTGTGCAACAATCCAAACCAAGAAATTATGGATATAACATCTATGAACACCTTTGATAAACATATCTAAACTACACAATTAGATCTTCAACATAGAAGAAATGTGAAGCAAAACTAGAAGACCACTTTGTATGCCAGAACACCTCTACAACACACTATTTCCTCTTTTATTCAAATTTTCTCAAAAGAACTTGAAAACCAAGCAACAAAGACACATTCTCATCATCTTCAACACTTCCTCATCACCACTAAACCAACTACAATAGTGCATCTCAGCTATACATCCATAAACATAATCTTATCAAAGTAGCACTAGAGGTTAACACTAGTAGCACTTACTAATAACAACATAATGAAACTAATCAAAGTATCATCACAAATTCTCAACCATCACCAGTTGAAATTAATGAAAACACAAACATAAGCCTGTTGACATCAATGAAAACACCAACTACACATAATTTTAACACATAGTTGCAATGGAACTAATTGGTACCTTCTTTAAAAGGTTTCACAGTTTCCTAGCCTCATCGTCATTAATTTGATCTTCATGTGTATTTTTTTTGTGATAAACATGATCAAAGACCTCTTCCTTATATTAATATATATCTAGATACATATAGATTTATCACAAGATATTCCTCAAAGTTATCCATAGAAATAGAGGACTTGATCAAAGGTCTATTTCTAATAGGAATCATGTCCATGTTAGGACTTGAATTATGCGTCCCCAATATAAAATAATGATTCACTAAAGCTTGCAATGATTTGAACTAAAGTTCATAATTTAAATTGCAATTTTTTTTATTATTTATATATTTTCAAGTTTTAAATGGATAAATTTAACATATGCATGTTTAAAATTTTAAAATGAACAAGTAATTATTTATTTATATTTATTTTAATTGTAAATGTAGGTAGTTCACATTACATTTCAATAGATCAATTATTAGACAATGATTTTTATTAGAATTTTTTTACAAAATATTCAACCCCCACCTCAAAACTTCTCCCCTCAAATACCCTCCAATAAAACTCCTTACAACCTCCATATGATGAGAATCACTTGCAAGAAAATATAAATGAAAATATAATTGTTTTACAAGAAAAAATATTAATTCAAAATAAGCCTAATATGCCCCCACATGTTGCATGGTTTTCATTTTCAATGCAAACCACTGTTAATTTAATTAGATGAATTGATGTTGATCTAGATATATTTTAACTTTGGAGGGACGAGAGAAGACAATTCTATATAGATGGACTGTCATATAGGCATATCCTCAATTTATAGAGTACTAAAAACACCATAGCCCCATACTTTATTTATCCTTCAACAAATCAACCTATCCCTGCAAATAAAAAAAACAATTAAATGGTGTAGGAATCCTCAAATTGTAGCATATTCTTGTGAGTGATGGTGGATGGTCTTTGACCATACACTACATTCCAATTTGAGGTTCCATTTTATTTTTTAAGAAAATTATGGGCTAAGTTTGATTTGGGTTTAACAATAAACTATACATCAAATTACTCCAAGGTGTTGGTGGTGGCATGCCACAACATAGGGTAGGGCACATGTCAATCCAAATTGACAAATGCTTGCTCCACCTATCATTGATCCTTCATCACTCAAAATTTCTACACCCATTTACCAGCAAGTGTTTGATATAAAGAGCATAGAGTACTCTCTCAATATAGATAAGTGACCAAGATACCCACATGGTAGCCAAAGTCAGTGGTGGAGAGCATGGAGGATTTGGTGTTAACCCTAGCACCTCACACATGCCAACACCACATTTCTGTCAGAATTACAATCAACGATGTTATGGTCTCACTCATGCATCCACTTCAGGACCTATTCTATAGGAGTAGTATTTATTAGATACACCATATGATCATCCTATAAGGTGAATACCATATTTTAAATATTTGTGCATAAATATACATATTAAAATTAATAAATTGCTTGATATATTTTTAATATCATTTATCACTTTATAAATAATGGATTATATATTGTGAACTATTTAGTGCAAATGATTGGCTTGGAAACATCATCTTGATTAGATAAATTATGTTTTGTGTCAATATCTATACAACTCATGACACCTTATAGGGTATACCAATAAATTACCAGGTTAAAACCATGCATAGATTTTGTTATGAAATATATACATTCAATTCATTTCTTCAAAGTAGATATATTTTAGTAATTATATAATTTAATTAAAATATTAAATATTTTTATAGAAAATGGGAGGTCATAACACTTCCATGTCAAACCAATCAAAAGGTTTGCTAACTGCTCTTCCATCATTTGCTACTATTCTTGAGCCATCCTTAGTGTCTAGTAGAAAATTACATAAGTACATTGAATTCACTTGAAGTATAATTTTATAATTTTAAAATGATTATTGAATTTATATAAGTATGTCCATATATGTGTAGGATAATATTGTCCTACCATTGATGAACCTAGATAATTCCAAGTCATACAAGTAAATTTTTGATGTAGGAGCATCCTTGCTTCTTGGCAATCTCGCATCAACCAAAAATATTTTCCTTTTATTTTTTGTTCTTGTTCAGTATTTGTTCAGTTCCTATTGGCACATTCAGTTTATCTTCATATTTTCTCACTAGACCCTATGGATCTATGTTTACTTCGTGGACATGTTCATTTTCTTTGTGCCAAAATTTTAGATCGATTGTATCTTTTTCTGGAAAGTTATCACTTCTAGATTAAGTGGCATTTATAAGAACCGACACCAGAATAAGTTTTGAATTGTTCCAGGGAGTGTCCCCAACCTTAATTATTGGTCCACACTTCATCCTATGCATCTGTTGAGGAGAAATTCAAATTTGAGTTTGACCTATTCATGTGCACATTACATTTTTTTCTTCATTAAAAATTGTAATGATCTTTGGCCGACACACAAGATTCCAAAATTGCGGATATGATATAAAGCATTGTAACAATCATTAGGATAGCGATAAAGAAGAATAACATGAATATTAGATGTGATATGTAATATTTTTTCTCACATATAGGAGCATATTGAAATGTTGTATTTTTTAGCATGTTCATCAGGCCTGTGAGCCAGATCTGTAAGCCCAGATGTTGTCGGTTGTTTGTAATTGAATTTTTTGATAATAATCATATTTGAATCTGCATTTTCCTCCAATTTATATGTTGCTTCTATTGTGTTACTCTTGCTACATGGTTTAGATTTTTCTCCTTGAGGACCCTCCTACTATGACTATGCTAGATTGGTATCAGAGCATGGTTCATTCCTTGTGAGATCACTAGATTTCACAAAGTCTTGTTGAAGATTTGTTGTGGGGTGGCAAATTGAGGATTTGACCTACAATTGTAGAGGACTTGTGTAAAGATGGAAAGAAGAAGAAATGGTATACGAAGTGGAACACATGGAAATGCATATCTAGCTATGATGGAGATGTTGAGAGGAATTGATGCCAGATTAGATGCAGGTGAAATGGCCCAAAGTGATGAAGAGTTAGAAGTATAGGAAGAAGAGGAAAGGAGAAGATCAAATCATGGGATCAAATGGTGAATAAGTTGAAGACAAAGTTTATTCCTGCAAACTATCAGATCAGTTTGTTCAAGAAGTTACAAAATCTGAAGTAGAAAGATTCAAGTGTCACAGAGTATACTGAGGAGTTCTACAAGTTGAATATTAGATTCAGACATTCAGAGGATGAGATTGCACAAGTAGCTAGATATGTGAATGGTTTGAGGTCGTCTATACAGGATGAGATTAGTTTGATCAAGTTGGTGAGTGTGGAAGAGGCATATCAGTGTGCCCTAAAATTAGAAGATAAGTCGAATAAATGACATGAGCAGAGATAGAGAGGAAGAGGTGAAAGATTTCAAAGAGGAAGAACTTTTACAAGAGGAGGAGGAGGATCTTTTCCAGATCAGAACAAAGATAAGAGGTTAGTAAAAATGAGAATTCATACTGTAGAGATGATGGAAACTCTTACCGAAGAGGAGGTTATGGTGGTTACCAAAATGAAGGTTATAGAAGAGATGATAGAGGACAGGAGAAAAGAGTATTCAAAGGAACTTGTTTCAAGTGTGGTGGGGAAGGACATAGAGCATTTGAATGTAATTAAGGAGAGACAAGAAAGAATATAGAGAACAATAGAAGAACAACATTTTTTGAGGAGGATCATGCTGGATCATCTAATCAACCCGAAGAAGGAGAAGTGTTGGTGAACAAAAGAGTATTGTGTCAAAGTGAGTTGGAAAAGGAGCCATTGCAGAGAAGGAATTTATTTCAGACCAAATGCAAGGTAGCTAGTAAATGTTGCAAAGTGATTATTGATAGTGGAAGTTTTGAGAACTTGGTTTTTGAAGAGATGGTGACTAAATTGAAGTTGGAAAGATTGAAACACCTGGAGCCCTATCAGATAGCTTGGAATGAAGATGAGCATAAGATACTAGTAAGTGAACAATGTTTGGTGAAATTGAAGATAGGAAATTATCATGATGAAGTTTTGTGTGATATCATGCTTGTGGATGTATGCCTTGTTTTTTTGGGAAGACCTTGGTAATATGATAGATAGGCTATTAATGATGGAAAGAAGAACATATATACTATTGTTTCTAATGGGATGAAGAAGAATTTGTTGCCATTCACTACTGGATTTGACACCATTTTCTGAGGAGCGTTTGTCGGTCGTTCGACAAATCTTTGTCGGAAGAGTGACGCAATGGCAAAAATCTTTTCGTCACTATTTTTTTGTCGCAAGGCCGATGAAAAATTAAACATCGAAATAATGGTGAAGAATCGTCGGTCGACGACATCGTGAAATACCTTGAGATTTCATCAAAATATCAACGAAAACTTTGTTTATCCACCGACGAATTACACCAGAAGTTCATCGTCGGTTCAACGAAATGGGCAAGCAGTAGGGTCAAAACAACAGAAGATGTTCGTCAAAATTGCGATGAAATAGGCAAGTAGTAGCATTGAAACAACACCAAAAGTTCATCGAATGTGCGATGAAATAGGCAAGTAGTAGTGTCAAAACAACACCAAGAGTTTGTCAACTTTGCGACGAAATTAGTGAGTAGCGTCAGAAGAACACCAAAAGTTTGTCAAAAGTGCGACGAAATAGGCAAGTAGTAGCGTCGAAAAAACACCAAGAGTTCATTGACTTTGTGATGAAATTAGCAAGGAGTAGCATCAGAAGAACACCAAAAGTTCATCGAAAGTGCGACGAAATGGGTAGGGAGTAGCGTGGTAGCAATGCCGAAATATCATCAGAAGGGCAACAAAATGGGCAGGGAGTTATGACGAAATCGTCGTCGCAGCTATAGCAACTTCGTCAAGCCTTTCTGTTGATTCATCGATGGTTGTCATCGAAATTGTGACGAAGAAGTAATTTTAAAAAAAATAAAATTTGTGGAAATGTACCATTGCGGAGACTGACAACTGATAATACATACAGACTGCATATTGGTTTGATGCTTCAAACGATGCATTTCTTATATTGAAAAGTGCATTACCTTATTGAGCTTCTCTTTGTTTTGAGTATAGTTTAATATTCTCTACTTAACAAGGCCAACCACGTGACGGTGGAAGCTCATTTGGCCCCCCCCTCACATCACTCTCAATTCCCCATACCTAATCATATAACATTAATCATTGATTCATCCATTAATAACATATAACATTCATTCATTAACATATAACATTCATTAATTAACATATTCACATTCATTCATTAACATATAATATTCATTCTTTCAGTTTTACATATTATCAAAAATATGGTTGTCATGATATGATTACAATCACTTTTTTTTTGTTTCTTTTTTAAAGCTACATAAAGCTGAAGTGGAGTATCTTTTCTAAATCAATATTTATCCCCTTTGGTACGAACAACCACTAAGTTTTGTGATATTAATGTACGCGTAGTCGTCTACTCATGACGTGGACGCTGCTTCAAGGGGGATCTGCTGCAATAAGAAAGAAATGTTAAACTGATATGTTTTATTATTATTGTTACAAGTATTTGATTAATTAAAAGAACATTAGAGTGGTTCTCTTTACCTGATGGGTCCACATCATGTTCCTGAACTTTTGTTATAAACTCATGCTCAACATGTTGAACACCCTCTAAATCTTGATCTGCGGTTGAAACACGAAAGGTTACATTAATTAATACACCAATTGAAATTAAATATGTTTAAGAGAACATGAGGGTGGTCCTCTTTACCTGATGGGGCCACATCATGTTCCTAAT
>VDFB02283211.1:0-77808 GCA_007258455.2 Sequoia sempervirens
AATTATTTCTACCGAAATTTATACCTATAAATAATAGTGAATTCACGGAGTCAAAGAAAATAAATAAATAAACGACTGTACCCATTTTAACCCGGATTCACCATCCCCAAAACCAATATTTTATTTTGGCAGAAGAAATTTCCCGTACTGGCAAAACCTAATTACATTTTACCATTCCCTATCAATTACATTTTTCCTCAAGTAAATTGCATTAGGGAATTTTAAATCATATTTTCCCCGGATTTTAAAAGTTAAATTTGCAAATCTTTACAGACAGAAATTTTTTTCCATATAAAATTTATCACAGCCAGAGATTCAAAACATCATAGACAACTAAAATAAAAGCATAGCAATTAGATTAGAAATTTCAAGAGAAACCTGGCGTCCTACGGCTGAAGAAGAATTCCCCACAGACGCTTTTCTCCTTCTTCACCTGGCCCTCTTTCTTACAGCTTCCTTTCCGAAAACAATTTTCTAGCCCCCTTTCCAAAATTTTCCTCTCCCTTTAAAGAATAACCCATTCCCTCTTACAACCGCCCAACTCTTTTGTTTCCATTCCCGCAGAAGGTTTACAACATAACTAAATTCCTTCTCCGAAAACTCCCACAAACTTACCAATTTTAATTAATCATTTATTTTTTTTTATTTTTTTTATGTATTCGGTTACTTATTTATTTTAAATTACCACCGCTCAATTTTTAATTAAGTAACTTTAATTATTTACTTATTAAATTTTAAACTAATAATTTCTTTTGTTTTTAACTTACTCCCACTTAATTTCTAAATTTAATTAAAACGAACCTTTGAAAACAATTAACTTTTAACTTAAAATATAATTAACCTTAATACTTCTTTAACACATAATTAATAATTCTAAATAAAATTGACTATTACCAACATAATAAATTAATTAAATCATCTAACTCCAAACAATCGAAATAACAAGACAAAATCGGACCAAAATATAACTCAATAAACTCATACAAATGATGGACTTGGGGTCGGGAAACCCTTCCTTACAACTCCTTTTAACCACATCGTACCCGTTGGGTTTAATTGGTGCTCACCCTGTCCTGCTGAAGCAGGTGGAGTCGAGACTTTTAATCCTGCAATCCCTGCAAACAATTAAACGTCAAGTAACATATAATCTCCATTGAAAACACATGGTGAAAGGAAATAGCGGGGTAATAGGGCACTCGCAAGCGAGTGGTACTACTCCGTCCTTCCACCATAAAATACTAACATGTCAGCGTAAACATAATACCATTAACGCATATAAATTTAAGAAATTATCATTGCATAATAAATCAAATCATCTATGCATAATATATCATCAATTGCTACACACATAACGCAAGAGCAGTAAACAATTTAACCAAGAAACCACACATGATCAAATATAAATCCACCACAGAATATCACAGAGTGTCCATAGTATCAAAAGTATCTAACAAATCAATCAACATGGGAGTATTACACCAGGTCCTTCCACTCCCTCTCCGGAATCATGGGGGGACGCTTGTACTTTTTGTTCTTCTCTAAATGTGACCTATATTGGTCCCTCGCATACTTTAGATAGGTACTAGCTTTCTTAAGGACCTTGGTTCGGTTGAATGTTTTATCATCGAACAACACAACCAAGTGGTTAATGATCTCATCTTTTAAATCTTCATTTTGGGCATTCCACTGTGTACATATGGTGGGCCTGAAGAGCTCCAATGTAATATCACTTAGATGTTTATAAAAAACATCATTTCCTGCAAAATAATCATGGGATCAATAGTCTAAAAAGAGCGATCAATAAATAAATTTCAATTGGATTATATAGAATAATAATTAAAACATTTTAAATTACCTGTGACCTTCTCTATCTTTATGGGAATGAAATCCTTGGTCACCACAAGTGTGACCGGCAATGTTCCCATACTAGTAATATGGGAAGATCCAGGAAATGCTGCTAAAACATCACCAGTACTAGTGGCCTCTGCATCCCCAGGTACATGTCCTGACGCATGTTCTGGTATGTGTTCGTTGCCAGAGGGTGTGTTAATGGATGCCTGCATGGTATGTGTTGCCAACATTTTAAATGGCAATATAGGCATAAATGATGGGGTCAGATAATGTGATGTATGCGTAGGAAGATCAGGATGGACACTTGTACCAACCCTTACTCCTTAGGAAGCACTTGCAGTACCTTGATCATGGCCAGGAGTATCATGAGGAGGAAAATAACCCTATAAAAACAACACATATTTTAGTTCATGACATAAAAGAGTACAAAATATAAAACCATGAATGAACTTATGTTATAATTAAAGACCTCATGACAACTTACTTGCAAGTTTTTATAATTAAAGACCTCATGACAACTTATCTCATATGTTTGAGAGGCATTTTTAACATCAATGAGTCATTTCTTCATTGCATTTTTTCATGAAATTCTTTATCATATCAAAGGGTTTGCTGAATAAGCCATCTCATCATCGAGAAAATATTAGCACCTCACTATGGATGCTCTCCTCTACTGCTGGTACCTTTACCCGATCAGTCGACTGCAACAAGAATATTAAAAACATTGTCGAAATTAACCCAAAAAACTTATGAAAAAACATAATAATAAAACATTTTGCTCGTATCTAATTTGTACAATTACAATGAGGTAAACCTATTGGGTAGAAGTGCCTGCAGATACATCGTGATCTATGCTCTGGGCCAGAACCTTCTCCGTACGATCAATGTCCCCTTGTGACAAAAATTAAATATAAAAAAACATTACCCAAATGAAACCAATAGACTTATAAAAAAAAATATAAGAATAAAATGGTATATTGGAGTCATTAATTGGAGGTTGGGTAAAATGGTACATAATACATACCACCCCCATAGTAACTATTTTTATAACTAAGTGATTCAAACTGTAATCAATTAGCAACTCTTCCCCTGCAGTTATTGATTTTATTGCACATATGAATACATGGTTTCCCTCGCGCACCTCAAATATGCAATTGGGTTGCTTATTTGTTGACCCAGGTCATGTACTGTTTATAAAGCCTACAATATTCCCTAATGCTTTTGGCCTTTCGTCAATGTACATAGCCACTCCTTTATTTTGATCCTTATCTTTTAGTTGTATATAATTTGCTGACAGTGCATACCTACGCATACTTCGTGTATATCGAACCAGTTGCATCCAATGTTTGTAACTGTAACAGGGTCCAACATACTTCATCAATTCATTAACTTTGTCGTAACAGACCTTTATGTCGTCCATGCAAAGTAGGCCCAAACCATGTAATAGCCCGATGAGGTGCTTATGCAATATAACCCTACTCGTTGACACAAAATCGTGTTTATTGGAGGAAGTTCCTTGGGTACCCATTGTTTTGTAGATGTTTGTACCTCAAAGAGACCTTGGCGTCACCTATGCTCTCATCATCATAAGAACGCGAAGCCCCCTTCAGCAGAAAAATTTCATTACATTTACAAAATTTTCTTCTAATCTTTTTGACCCCTCTAGTTGATCTCTCCTCTTTTAGACATACTACATGTCTCACTTTCCTCTTCTCTTCCTGAATTTCCCTCGCTCGAGGAAGACAGATATGAAAAATACCTATTTGGTGGTACCTACACTCGTAAGGATGTTGGATGAAGTTCTTTCATGGTGATGTGATCCCAAGGTGACATTATGATTAATCTATCATTTCATCGCTAGAATTTCACAGGTTATAAGGTAATCGAGTCTTGATAGATTGCAGAAATATTATTTTCTGCCAGTCTAAGTGTGTCCATCACAAATCAAATCTATAACGTTTTAACTCCCCAAACTTTGTAACAAGTGTTAAATGTGACTATGGTCCACCAGTTACACAATCAAGGCCTCAAATGCATTCTCTAATTGTAATCAAAGGAATTTTTCTCTTCATTCAAGTAAATAAACTTGAAAGGAAACACCACCAAGTGGTTTATTGGACACCTACATGACTAAAAATAGCAGCAAATTTACATTTAATTTCCATATGTCTAAGTGGTTAACGAGGAGGGAGTGTGTACTAGGCCTGGTTAAGTCATCATAAGTTCACGGCTTTGGCAATACATTTTTTTTTAAGTCATAGTAAATCCCTCTGTCCTAATTGCTAGGAGATTTTTGAGTATGTTTTAAGGTAGGATGATTGATGAAAGAGCCCAAAGTTAGCCTTTCTCCATGGTATCTAGGTACACATAGTAGCAATCTTCTCTTATCACGGTTGGACATGTGATTTAAGAACTTGGCTAGAAATTATTCATTTTAACCTAAGGTTTTCTCATAATGCCATCATTGAAACTATGATCAAGATTCTTCTATTATGAAGAATTGGTCTATGTGCCTCTAGTAATCACTATAAATGTTTGTAAAGATAAAATGACTAATTGCATCAGGTAGGAGAGAATCAACTTTGAGTTCTTCAAAGATTATATTCCTCTATTCATAATTTTTAAAGGTTGTGTGTGGAGGAGGTTATCACTACCAAGAAGGAAGGAGACCTTTCCTTGTATTATTTTATAATTTTCATTATTCTTATTTATTTTACACCTACATTTACAAATACACATACATATGCATTTACTGTTTTCATTTATTTCTCATGTAGTTTAATATTTTGATCGATTTCATATTATATGTGTTGAAGACTTTAGAATTTCAATTACATTAATTTATGGATATGCTGTATCTATAACACTACAAAACCATATGCTCTTTGCATTTCCACTTGCATTTAGAAATACACATTTATATACATAGATATAGATTTCTTTAATGATATGTTGCATTTATTGTTCTAGGAGAGCATCCAGTAATAGCATTTACATTTACATTTAAAAATACATATACATACATACATATATATATATATGCATTGTGTGTGTATGTATATCATTATAATCAAGTGTTGAGAAAAAAGCCATTAGGTGCACTTGCGTGGATAAAATTCATAAAATCAGATCTCCCATACATGTTTTATTGTAACCTACGCCCTATTCATACATCCTACAATTTGAACAATATCCACGAGGCCTGTTACACAAGCTACAGTAATCACAAAAGTGTAAGAGCTACTTTATATCATGTTTGGACTACAAAACCCTAAAAAGAGGTAACTTCAGTTATGATTTGTTGGTGGGATTGTATGGACAAAATCATTAGCACTAGCTTCATTCTTGGAGTCTTTTTTGAAAGAGAAGTGGAATTAGGTGGTAGTTAATTACAAATATATAGTGTCAAGGTGAATGAGGTGATCAATTTTTTATTGGCCAAGCGATGAAAGAGTACAAAGTAGGTCCAGGCTGGTGACTTAGCGTGTGCTTTCTAGCCCGATGCTTGTTTGCTCCTCCGTTTTCTATAAGAAGGATTTGAAGGCCAGAAGTATGGGTTAGCAAGTTAGATATTTTTGGTAGAGTCTAGATGAAGTTGTAGAGAAATTGTAAATTCTGATGGTTTTAGGAAAAATGCAATTTAGGTTTTGAGTCATTCTGTAGTAGGTTTTGAATTCATGGGGATTTGATGTTTTATGGCAGTACTAGCATTTGAATTGATATGATTAATTCAAACTCATGTCTCTCCATTGTACAAGCATATCTGAATTTTGAATAAAATGATCAAGGGTTGTTTCGTTCATCTCACTGTTGTGGTGTGTATGATTCTTGTTTTAAGTTTAATTCAAGGAATTAATTAAAATGCTTGAATGGGATTGTAGGTGGATATGTTCTGTATAAGCTATTTTATTTTTTCTGCCTTATCTTATACCATTTTACGAGAATGGGGGTGCCAATGTACCAGATCTTTAGAAACTAGGCATGAAAATTGAAGGTTAAAGAGAATGGGGTTGCCAAAATTACAGTACTCATTACCCCTTGGTCGTCGATTTTCCATGAGTGCCCTCAACCTCGTCCTCGGTGCTGGTATTGACCTTGTTTTCACTCCTCCAAACTCTTCCTCGGCACTAATATTGATCTTATTTTCACTCCTCCAAACTCTTCATCGTCTCTGGTATTGACCTTGTTTTAACTCCAAACTCTTCCTCGGCACTGGTATTGACCTTGTTTTCACTCCTCCAAACTCTTCCTCGGCGCTGGCATTGACCTTGTTTTCACTACTCCAAACGCTTCCTCAACGCTAGCATTGACCTTTCACTTCTCCAATTTGATGAGCTACAACCTGGTTTCGTTAGCTTTTACAGTATGTTAATTAAGTTCAAAATTTTGGCGCCATTTAGCTAGTTTTAATATTCTACAATATAGTTAAGTATATATTAGCTATATTTTACATAATAAATAATATAATTATTCAACTTATTATAATTAGATATTATATTCTTTAACAAAATTATTAAATCACATTATAAAATTATTATAATTAATAATTAATAATAAGTATATTTTTATATAATACAAATATAATTAATATATATATATTTAATATAATAGTAATATATATCAATATGAGAGAGAGAAACTAAATTTTGATTGGTTGTTTCATGTCAACAATCCAAGGATGGCATGTCCTTGGGGAGTTATGCTCAAGGTAGCATGTCATTTGATTAAAGATATGATAATTCTCCTTTAAGACCTCTTCAATGTACCCATTGCACACTTAAGGAGACAAAGATAAATATAGGGAAGAAAATATAGAGAGAGAGGGAGATAATGACAAACATACAAATAAAAAGGGAGACAAAGAGATAGAGAGGGGTAGAGAGATAAAGAGATAAGGATGAATAGATAGAGATATAGGGAGGGTGATTGATATATCTCTCCCTGTCGCTCTCTATATCTCCCACTATCTATGTCACTCCCGCCTCTTCCCCCCTCTATCTATGTCACTCTCTATATCTACCGAAAAAGGTTCCCCAAGGGTTTTTGGGGAAGATTTAGACTCTTTCCAGGAGGTCTCGGTGACTAAGAAGTGTCACACCGATTGGGTATCCCCTCAGGGAGAAGAAAGATGTGCGCCAAGAGGTCTGGTAGAAGTTCGAGGGTCTCGCCGACATGAAATTTGAGTTCGGCGAGACGGATTTGTTTCGGGGAGATATCTCCCCGACAGTTGGGAGTTTCGTCGAAGGGTTCCCCTTTTGGTATAATGTCTTGCCGAAGAGTGAAGGTCACGCCGAGGCAGAAGGAGCTCGATGAGAACAAGAGGAAATCGGGGAGACTTCAAACGAATGACTGCTGAAGGACATCAACACAGTTGAGACCCAACTACAAAGACCTTGGGAGCTAAGGAATCCATGTGTTGTCTTTCTCTTTCAGGAGAAGCAGAGTAGCAATATTCTGTTTGCATGTTGTTGTGCCAAGACACACGTCAACACTTACTAACATCATTAAAAGGTAAGTTTATAATTATAAAAATTTAACATTAGAATTATTTAACATTTGAAATATAAAATTTAAATATTATATTATAATAGTTTATAATTTACTTATATAGTATTTTGGATAATAGAAACAATTTTGACTGATTTAATATTTTCTAAGTTCATTATTGATTTTAAATCTTATAAATATAATTATATATCTTTAATCAATATTATAATTTAAAAATAATAATGAATATTGAACATCTTAGATTTTAGTATAACTTAAATATTAAAAAATTTAATGTATAAGTTTATAAAATATAATATATATTTTTTTAAATAAAGATTTAAAGATTATTATATATGTATATTTAAAGATCCATAGAATTATCTTTTTAACTATGAAATTAATATGATTAATTTCATATATAATTTTATCTTATCTTATCTTTTTAACAATTTTTTGGTATCCTACATAATTTGTTTTCTATAAGTATAATGTTGTATACTCTTTATATGGAAGGTAGTGTTTTTTCATGGAGCTTAATAAGTTTTAATAATTTTTAGTCATTTTAAAGATTTTTTTTTTTTTATAAAGATAGGTATATTTAGACTTTTTATGGCTTATGTACAATTATGCATATTCTTTTATTTATTATATTTTTTGCAATATCATGATATTCTTGATTAATCACATTATTTTTTTGTCATTTTTATTTGTTTTGTTGAAAAATATTTTACCTTTACTTTACATCTATGATAATTTCAAAATTATCAAATTTAAAAATTATAAATAAAAGATTGTTTTTATTAATCTCTTGAACTACGTAGGTCCTAATCTTTTGTAGATTAATAACTATCTAAATAGCTATTTCTTTCCTTTATTTCTATAAATGTGTCTCATGTCTATTGAAATTTATGAGATGTGTATGTAATTCTTAGCACAACACTCTTAGAGATTAGGATATATTTTCACATTTATCTATTTTCTTATTGTTCCTATTAGTGGCTAATTAAATCTTCATTGAAAACCTACAAAGAGCTTGGGTCCTTCAATCTCAAAGCTTGTCTAATTTTTTGATGAGAATAATTCACATTGATTCCCAATATTGTGCTGCTTGCATAATACATTTATAAAATGCACTTGGTAATTTAGTATGTGGTTGAAATATTAAAGTAACAACAAATGGTTCTTTTCATTTTTGGCACATGATTGGCCATTTTTACTATGTTAAATTTTTATTTTCACTTTTATTTTCATGGTTTTGATGTTGTCAAATTTTCATACATTTCTTAGTCTTTTTAAAAAAATAAATGAAGGTTCTATTAGTGTCCCCAATCTTGCTAAAAATCATGTATAGAGAAGTACAATATATAAACTACCAATTATAGAGTATAACAACAAAATGAATTTAAAAACTACTACATAGAAACAAGGTTTAGAATAATTCAAAATAGAGATACCATTCTCCTACAAATACGATGTATAGAAACCCTATGTAGCCACACTTTCACCCTCAAAATAAATAGAATAAATTCTCATACATTGTTTCTATAATGAATTTAGAGAATAAATCGTAAGATTTAAATTCAATAACGAATTTAGAAAATATTAAATCAATCAAAATTGTTTCTATTATCCAAAATACTATATAAGTAAATCTTAAGCCCAATCTTAAGC
The DNA here is from genome assembly GCA_007258455.2 of Sequoia sempervirens. Classification (NCBI taxonomy): domain Eukaryota; kingdom Viridiplantae; phylum Streptophyta; class Pinopsida; order Cupressales; family Cupressaceae; genus Sequoia; species Sequoia sempervirens. The sequence goes on from VDFB02283211.1 coordinate 9,013, forward strand.
CTAACAATAAACCTAAGTGAACACTTATCATAATTCAACCTTAACCTTGATTTAGCCCAAACAATAACCTTAACCCTAACCCTAATTGAACCCTAACCCTAATTAAACTCTAGCCTTGATTGAAATCTATCCCTAATTAAACTCTAGCCGTAATTGAACCCCAACCCTAACCCTATTTGTTCCTAACCCTAGTATCTCACAAATACACGATCAAGACCTTTCCAACTTTGGTAAACCTTATTGGATAGTGATAAAAGCTACCTTATCTTTCATTAAGGTAGAAAAAATTTGTTATACAGCATGCCCCTTGAAAATTGCAGATAGGCACTACAAAAAGAAGGTAAACACCAATGAAAATGGTCAGTGGTATTGTGGAAGATGAGATAAAACTTTCCCTGAATGTGATTATAAATATATACTTCAATGCAAAGTGGAAGACCATACTTCATTCACTTGGATTACAAATTTTGAAGAAGTGGAAGAAGAAATTATGGGTGTAATAGCAAAAGAATTGAACATTTTGAAGCATGAAAAAAAAGATGATGTTAAGTTTTCACACATTATACAAAAAGTCCTTTTCAATAGATATATCTAAGTTAGTTAATGCCATTTTGTCATGATATACTTCTTTGATGTTGTCAATACTAAATCTAATGATTGATGAATATTTTTCCTTTTAAATTTATTTTTCTTGGTTGATTGTTGTTATAGCCAAGTTGGTATGATTTCAAATTTCAATGTGTACCCTTATATATGGTAAATGAGATAAAAAAATGACACAAAAAATAATGAAATCAAATTGATTGCTTTCTAAATTCATATTCATGAAAATGTAAGTATTTTTTCAAGTCAATAAGCATCTTGATAAAGATAACTCTTGGCGTGTTTTACATATATTATTAATTAATATAGGTATGCTAGTTAAATAAATTATTAACTATATTTTATTTGTATTATATATTGAATTGTTAAAAGATGTAAAAATCTTAATACTAAATATATAGGAAAATGGTTAAAAATTACATATTTTTCAAAAAAATATTAATATCTTTCTCTCTACTTATCTCTCTCTCTCTCTCTATATATATATATATATATCCCCCCTCTATCTCCCTATCTCTATATATTTATTTCTCCTCTATCTCTCTCTATATCTCTATCTATTTTTATCCCTTTGCCTCTCTCATTCTATATTCATCTCTACCTCTATCTATAGGGAGAGATACAAAGGTGAAGCATTGGACCTTCCCAAAGATCCACCAATCTCAACACTACTCCCAACTATTTTGAGCATTTAAGTACATATTGTATGCTAGATTAGGAGGCATGTGTCAAAGCTCATATTTATTGATGCAAAATAGGTCCAAAGTCACAAATTTGATGTAGAGTTAGTTATAGTTTTGTAGAAAATTTCAAGTGCCACATAGAGCAAAGATATTCCAGTTTTTTATATCATCATGTCATCAAATTTGGCACTTCATCAACATTTGTATCTTCATCAACATTAACAAAGCAAAGGTATGTACTTGAATCCCTTGCATTTAAATTTTTCTATATATATAAATATTTTAATATTTTCCCTCAAATCCATAATATATATATTAGTGTGTATTTATTTATTGCAATAAACAATTAACCTAAGTAACACATTAAAATTCTAAGGATTTGTGCTTGGAAAAAATGCATAACAAATTTATTTGTTGGATGTCATTTTGTATAGTTTAGAAAAGCTCAAAATATGAATAGGATTTTAAGGCCATATATTATGGTAGCTTACAATGCAAAAGAAGGAAGGAAATCTATTATCAATTTTAATCTACAATTTAATACCATATGAAAAATCACATGTAGTATTATCTACAACTAATTCTTGACATATTAATTTTATAAAATACACTTACCATACAATAAACTTCTCCCAAGAAAGAAACCTAAGTGAACATTAATTGAACCCTAATTGTAGATTCATAACTCTAATCATAACCCTAATTGAACCCTAATTGTAGATTCATAACTCTAATCATAACCCTAAGGGAACACTTATTGAGCAGTAGTCCTAATTGTACCATAACCCTAACTTTGAACTATAGTTGAACTCTAATCCTAACCCTAACACTAATTCTTATCCTAATTGAACCTTAACCCCAACCCTAACCTTAACCTTGACCCTATTTGAACTCTTATTGAATTCATAGCCTTAATTAAACCCCAACCTCATCCTCAATCCTAACCCAAATTGAACATTAATTGAACCCTAAACCTAACCCTAAGTGAACACTCATCCTAATTGAACTCTTAACTTTTTAGTTGAAAATATTAAAGTGCCTTAGATTTTCCCATTCATAGTCATTTATCATTCAATTCCTAATAGAACTCCAAAAATTTATACTTTTATAATGTTTTTAATACACACCTAATATTAAGGGTTTAGAGTTTAAGGGTTAAGGGTTTAGGGTTAAGGGGAGAGAGATAGAGGGAGTGAGTGAGTGACCCATTTACATATTATTCTTTTATTCTTCGTCAGTTAAATATTTAGTTACCCATTTACTGTTAGCAGAAATGACCCAAGAATTTAATAGAATAGACTACTCATATAATACCTTGCATTATGGAGCTCAATTCTCTGATATATTACTACTTATCAAATCCTTTGTAAATAATTGTAAACTTATGACTCCATTTAAGCATTTAATTGATTTTCTTGAATCAAAGCAAAACATAAACACTGGTGAACAAATTCTCAAAGAGAATGACAACTTCATTAACATTTCATTCAAAATTCACTCAAATCCACATAAGGAGAGAAAATATATTAGAATTATACATTTATTCATGCTTATAAGTCATATCGCACACAATTTAAGATAATTTGCATATATTCATCCAGAACTCAAAATAGGCTATCTATTCTATTAGTTCGGCTTGGGGTTTTAATTGTGGCACCACATATATCACTTCTCATCAGGGGACAAATATCTTTCTACCCATATATTCAACTCAAAACCTAGCTAGAGCTTTCATCAGTTCTCTCCCTACAAATGAGCCTTGAATTCCCTTTTATATGACAAGAGAGCAACAAGCTTCGGGCTCAAATGTAATTTCACCACAAATTTTCATTTGAACAAAATCTCCATTGCATTTGGCTTTCATTACAAAACTTCCCACATGTTGAATTTGCAAAACATATATAGTGCATGAACTAGGGTAGAGTAAAATAATAGGGAACACAAATTGTCATCAAAATCCCCTTGTCGCTATCCAAGCAAAAAAACCAGGCAACCAAATTGCCATGAAGGAACCACAACAACTTCTTATTTACCTGCCACCTACCCTTACCAACACTCAGACCCTGGTATACACACCCACTTCTAGTTGTTTCCCAATATGGTAGACCCTCAGCCTCCTCTTCTTTCTTGTCCTTGCCCAATATGGTTCTAGTCTGTCCACTTGGGGTTTTAACAATTGATGTGCCCACATATATCATTTCCTCATCAGAGGGAAAACCGTGATTGAAGCGACTTAAATACTGACAGTAGTCCAAGTCGGTCTCAGTTACATCATCAGAAGTGTTGCTCGTAAGGTCAATGGGCGAGTGTTGGCCGCATCCAGAGCACACTGACTGCTTGCCTTTGTCATCTACCAGTTGAGCAACAATGTCCTGGAATTGCAACCTTCTACTACAACCAAAGTAGTAGAACGTTGCAATTCCAGCATGTTGCTGCTCAACCAAAGCACCTTCCTGAATAACAAGACCAAGCTTTTGTGAGCTCAAATGAATAGACCTCCTTACTAACTTACTCATTTTCTCTTCTCAGACAAGCACTCAAACTTGATTAGACTCAGCCCACAAAGCGCTCTAACTACTACAAGAATGACACTATTAATAGTTAATTCCTCTTGTATTTATTGTGCAAGGTAATGGCAACCTTCATCAATGCTTAGTAAATATGCATGTGCAAACATGGCAATTTGGCGGCGTATGTACTGTCGCCGTTTAACTAGAGCTGGATAAGAATCCAAAGATCACCCTTCATGATTTCCAACAACAACATCTTCACACAGATTGAGATCGACGTGACTACAAAAGCAAGGAATAATTCATTAATGCTTCACCAACCTTCATCTTCCTCATGCGAGCTAGCAGGGAACAACAGAGATTTACATTAGCTTTTGATCTTGGTTGTCGATCTAAAACCACGGGTTATGAGCTCAATAGTGGAGATTTGGCCCCACATTCCATATAGGACATAAATCTGCCTTTTGCTGACCTCGTGCCAAATAACAGGGCGACACCTTAGGTCTGCGAGTTGGCGGGGTACGATCAAGATCTTCTCCCATATCTTCAAATTTGGAAAACCTACACATTGCACGGTTAGTATTTAATGAAAGGCTTTGGCTAAGTCGTCGGTGACATGACCACTAGAGTTAATGGATTAGGCTTATGTCACCAGATTAAAATTAAAACCCAACTTTTATTTTAATACTTTATTTCCTCTACAGGGTTTTATTTCCTAAGTCTTGGTTGGCCCCGTTAAATTCTTATCCCAACCCTAACAAAGAACAAATGATTAAGCTAAGGATTGTATTTGTTGTTATAACTTTAGATCTAGAGAATTCTTAATTACCAATTCTTATTTGTGCATTTTTATATGAATCCAATTGAATGCCTTTCCATGTCATTATGGAAAATTTTATTATTGCAACCCTAACTCTAACACTAATTAAACCTTGACCCTAACCTGATTGAACTCGTATTATAACCCTAACTCTAACACTAATTGAACTGTAATCGTAACCCTAGGTATTGTTGAAACCTAAACCTAATTGTATCAAAACCCTAGAGAACTCTAATTGAACCCTAACCCTAAAATAGACAATAACCCTTACCTTAATTGAACCCTAACTCCAATCCTAGCCCTAATTTAAGACTAACCTTAACCCGACCTTAATTAAACCCTTATTGAATTATAACCCTAATTAATCCCTAACCCAAATTGAATACTAATTGAACCTTAACCCTAAGTGAATAGAAACCTTAATTAAACTCCAACCATAATCCTATTTGAATTTTGACCCTAATCATAACCATAATTCAACACTAACCTTAATTGAACCCTAACTGTAAACATGAGTTCAATTAAGTTTAAGTTTAAAATAGGGTTAGACTTTAATTAAAATTAGGTATAGGATTCAATTAGGATTAGGGTTGGGGTTGGGGGTAAAGATTAAGGTTCTATGATAGAGCTTGGGGTTAGTGTTAGGGTTCAATTGGGGCAAGGGTTAGTATTAGGGTTAGGGTTATGGTTCAATTAGGGTTTCATTAATGTTAGTTTTAGAATCATAGTTATGTTTAGGGTTGGATATAAAATTAGAGTTAGTTTTGAAGTTAATTAGTGTTAGTTTTAGGGTTGGGGTTATGGTTAGACTTATAATTAATGTTAGTATTGGATTAGATTCTATCACTTTAATAAAAATAATCTTCTATAAATTCATTCAATTTTTTTTTGAAATTATATAATTTAAAATATTTTCAAATTTACCTATGTTGATATATGAGAGATATAGCAATTCTAAACTCTATATGTAATTTATAGTTAACTTGACATTTTGTATAAAAAGGTTTCAGTTATGAATGTTATAATATAAAAAATAAATGTGTTTTCAATGTTTATTTGTCAGTTTAAAAGATGTGCCAATAATGTTGCAATCACTAATGATTAATTTTTTCTTGATGGTTAAAATAGATTGGTAAGTAAATTTATCTATAATAAGTAAATTTATCATTGATTTTTTCTTGATAAGTAAACCAATATTTCATAAATTTATCTATAATTCTTATTTAATTTTTCTTAATTATATTAAATTATATTGTATTAAATTGTTAAAAAATTTAAGTTGCTTATAAATAATTTTATGTGTTTTTTATAATTAAGTTGATATTGTGTATAAAAGATTTAAGTTATGAATGTTATAATATAAAAATATAAATGTGTTTTCAATGTTTATTTGTTAGTTTGATGTGAGAATAATGTTGCATAGTAATGATTAAATTTTTCTTGATTGGTTAAGTGATATTGTGAAATTATTCTATGTTAATTTAATGTTATGAATGCTATATAATATAAAGAAAAATATTTCTAATATATTTCTAATGCATCTTTATATTTTATAAACAAACATCTAAAATAAAAATGTGATTGTAAGAAAAATACAACTTAATGAGTGAACATACATTTAAAGTTAAAAGTGAAATTATAAAACAAATTGTAAATTTATTTTATTTTTCTTCTATAAATATAATTTTTTTATTTGTCGTTCACCTAGTAATGCCCACTTCTCCTTTTAATGAATGTTTTATTTTGCAAGGGTTGATTTAGTGTTGCCGTTGATCTATTTCCTGTAGATATCAACGGTGCCCACCATCCTGTGATTAGGAATTGAAGGATCACAAAATCACGGGCGGGCGCTATGTGTCCTATCCGGGGGATCAAATTTGAGCTATCACTGACCAACTACCATTTGATCTAAGCTGTTCCTTGCCATCTTGTGATTGTGCTTGGGTTGATTTTGAAATCATGGGCGGGCGCCACGTGTCTCATCTAGTGAAGCCTAAAGAGTAAAAGAAACACTAGCCAACTTTAAATGTATTAAAGGGCGGATTACTAAAGTGTTATCCAAACGCACATGTTGTAAATCGACGGATATGTTATAATCTCACTGGAAAAGCTGCTCGAAGGTTAACGACATGGATGGCGACTGTGTTAAAGGAATGAGATCAACGATGCCCGCTATCCCATGATCAGGGATTATAGGGATCGTGATATCACGGGCGGGTGCCACGTGCCCTTCCTAAAGGATGAAATTTGTGTGACCATTGATGAGTTGTCTCTTCAAGATTGACGGTGCCTGCCATCCCGCGACTAGGAATTTTGGGATCGCGATGCCGTGGGTGTTTGCCATGTGTCTCATCCAATGAAGCCTAAGGAGTGAAAAAAACATTCACTGGTTTTAAATGTATTATAGGGCGGATTTCTAATGCGCTTGTAAGATGCATGTGTTCTATTTCAACACAAATGTTATGATTTTAAGGGAAAAGCTACTCGACAATTAAAGGAAAAGGATGGCAACCATTTTTGAAAGAGCAGGATTTATGGTAAAAAGATTGACGGTGCCCGCCATCCTGCGATGGTAAATCAAAGAATTGCTATATCGCAGGCAATTGTCACCTGGTATTCCTTCATGATGTATGACATAGTGGGCCCCTTTATTACCATGTTGGCGATTATGTTAGCCTATTTTGAAGATGGTCGTTGATGATTTGATCAAACTAAAGGATCAACGGCTCAAATTTAAATATGTATCAAATTATGGTTGGAGCCCTTCGTGCAGCCTGCGAGTGGTCTTTAATGGCAGATGAGACATCTACTAGCAGAATTTGATCGACATAAAATCAATTTACTCATCTCATTTATATCACAATGCATCCAAGTATTTCATGAAAACAGTTTTAGAGCGAAAGGTAAAATTGCAAGCAGCTGCAGCCAGAAATTGGAGTTTGTGCAAAAAAAGCTGTGAGTTAATTTTCTCTATTTCCCAGTCATTTTGCACCTAAATTTGGGAAAGAGGGGGGGTCTACTATGCTTGTCACTGAGTTCATTAAAATATTTTGTTAGGGCTATTGTTTAATCATAAATTGTCAGGAATTGTGGTATTTTTACTCTGTAATTTCCTATCTCTACTTAGTCATAGCCACTTGAAGTGTAACATTGTAGTGAGGCCCTAGTTAGTCTAAAATGGCGCCAACCAAGTAGCACTCTAGCCACATTGAGAATTTGAAAAGAAACTTGTACAATGATTTCCTAGATATATTTCCATTATCAACAAATGAGAGAAGGAAAGGTTTGGTGTTGATGCGAGGGAAAATCCTAGGGGAGGGGTTGGTGTGTAATAATTCCAACATTGCTGATGCTAGGGTTCCACTCATAGGCTTAGAAATGTTTAGATTATGGTATGGATAGAGGAATTTTCCTCATCATTTTTTAGATGGATGGATGTATGACATGGAAAAGCTGGTTGTTCCAAATGTGTTCCCTGATGTGGACTTACTTAGAGCAGTGGTCAAAAGATATGACCCTATCACATGGGTAATCAGAGATAATGATGGAGGGGTTCTATTAGAAATTAACAGAGATGTTATCCAACATAATTTTGATTTGAGTGAGCCAAGTGATGACTTGCTTCCTATTAATCTTGAAGAAATGAAGCAGGAGTATACAAAATTGAAATATATTTTTAGGGTTAAGCTGCTTCCACCTCATCTAGTTAAGGCAAGGGGTTCACAATTTCACATCAGCCCTAGTGACCAAGAACCCTTTAGATTGAATTGTTTTGGAAAGCCTTTCCTAGCTACTTTCTATTCACTATGTCACATTTTGGGTTTCAGCCCTGGTGCAGTAATGTTGATTGCATACATGTTCATGGGGGTGTAAATACAATGCCCTAACTTCTCTATAACATATGACTTTGCTTCTTTTTTTGTGGAGAGGATAGATGTAGGACTGTTGAAGCTGCAAAATGGTGATACTGGTACTCAATTCTTTTGGTATTCCATGTTGATGCATATGTTCTTGTTTAGGAATGTTGATTTCTTTGCTAAGAAGATGAACTTAAGTCAATTAGTTAATGGAAAAAGATTTCTAGTACATATGTGGGCTGCATATTTGTCCTGTAATAAGGAAAGCACTAGTTATGTGTAATTTGATAATTGTTTTGCTGCAAGATTGAGGGATAGATTGATGGTAAATATACCTAGGTTCCCTTAGGAAGTGCATGATTTCCTTAGGCCGAAGCAGAGGAAACCAGAATTGAGGGTTTTACATAACTGGGGTGACATTATCCCATATCTAGTCAAGATTGTCCTGAGAATATATAGATTTCAAAGAACCCCTCACATACTACCATACAATGTGCCACCAAGACTAGGGTTTGCAGAAGTTATCTGGCAGATGGGGTGTATTCATGAAAATAACCTAACTCGAAAGGGGAAGGGAACATTATTCCCTGATTATACAGTAGTGTCTGACTTTACATTTTCAAAGGGAGGCTGGACACATTTTGAAAAATTCTTTGTTGATTACCATTTGATATTTGGTCCAAGGTGACAACATGATCCTGAAGGTTTCTTTACTCTTTTCAGACAAAGAATAAAAGGTGGAAAATTTGCACATGAGTTCAGTTTCCCTGAGGACCTGATGAGGAATGAATTTGATTTAAATAGATAGGAATTAAACAAGGAAAAGTGTATAGCTTATAGTAAGCTACTGGATATTGTGCATGAAATGGATCTGACGTATGATCCATTGATGGAATTCACTCCATACCACAAGAGAATTTATTTTTTAATGAATAATTTCAAGGAGATAATGGACACCTTGACAACCAAAAAGATAAATTTAAGGCTAAGTTTGGATATGCAAGGACAAAGTGATATGCCAATTGAAACAAGGTCAGTATGTCAGCCTATAGAAAGGTGACCTATCTATAGGAGGAAAAGGGATACTGGCAATGATGAGGAAGAAGTAGACAGAAAAGGGAAGAAAATAATGAAGGTGCCTTCATGACCAAACCCAAAATTCAAAGTACCTAGGGCTGTCAAAATCATTGAATTAAAATATTCACCAGAGCGTAGTCCCCCATCACCACCACCTAAAACAAGCCCTAAGAGGCAAAGAACTAATCACCTACCTAAGGATCTTCGGATGAAATTATTCTTATTGATCAAGACATGCAGGTTGGTATGTCGCCCCCTCCTAGGTCAGCTGAATTGGTTCTATCCAATTTGGATATGATATGTGCAGGATGCAAGAATGGAGGCTTGCAACAAGTTCTTAGATGACAATGCATTTGTAAAGACTCTTGTATTCTTGCAATTGACATGGAGGATGAAATTTGAGGAATATCAAAATAAATGCAAGGAGAGAAAAGAATTAAGGCCTGACAGGTCAAATCAGGAGAATGATGAAAAAGTGAAAGTTGAACTAATGGAAGAGTTCAAAAACATCACTCCTGAAGAAGGAAGACAACTAGTGAATCAGGTTGGTGTTTTGATTTTTCCTGAATGGGACATTGCAGATGCAGTGGCTTTCAATGCCATTATGAAGTCCAAGAATCCTTTTCAGGATTCTGAAGAAGAAGTTAAGGTAGCATTACAAAACTTTTCCTTCAGTGAAGAATATGACACCTTGGAAATTTGGGCATTGGCTCCACAAGGAAGAAAGCTAGACATTGCTGATATTAATCCAAATTTCAAAGGAGGATTAATAATAAAGAGGGCTTCAGAGACTACAACAACTGAAGCCACTAATTTAACTATGAATGTGGCCAAGTTGGCCCAAAAGACTGCTGAAAGGGAGGAGGCTGAAAGAAAGAGCCTAACGGAGAAGTATAACATTTTAATTGAAGAATATAATAAAATGCAACAGAGGAATGTTGAGTTGCAAACTAAAGTAGAAAGGTTCAAGTATAGACATACTAGGGAAACATCCAATGCTCTAAGAACTAGCACATCACCTCCCACGCAGGGTCAATGCCTCCTGCTTCTCCAAATGTTTCTACACCAGGGGTCTCCCATTCAAAATCCTGCTCTTACCCCTCCTCTAGAACAAGTTGATGAAGAAACAGAGTGCTCTGTTGATCCAACAAAGAGGCGATCATGGAGAAAATTGATCAATTCTGAGACATCACTAAAGGGTAAAGAGGAGAATTTTTTCAAAAAAAAAATTTTTACTCTTGTTTTGGAGCATTTAAATGAAAAGGTGGATAATAAACTACCCTCTATACATTCTTTGTATTCTTTTCTATTTGAAGCAATAAATAATATTGATAGGGATTAGGGGATAGTGATTCCAATAATTCAAAATTGGATCCCTAGGGAAAATAATCTAGATGTTGTGAATAAAGCCTCAAGGTTTGATGTAAATAATAGGCCCCAATCATTGAAGCCTACTTATATATTAGTTAAATCATTGCAAGGTTTTTAGACTTTACCAGATGATCTAAGTAGGAAGATTAGGGAATTGGTAAAGAACTTCAATGATTGGGATAACACATTGTTACCTGATATAACTGATGAGCAAGGGGGAATCAGAACACTCCAACAATGGCAGGATCAAGCAAGTGAAGTCATCAATAATCAAATTAAAATAATTTGTGATGACTCAGATGATGATTTGTTGGTAAATTGTATGGATAAGATTATTGGTACCGGCTCATTTTTGGAATCTTTTGAAAGAGATGCTAATCAGGTAGCGGTAAAGTATTTTCCTTATAGTACAAAGGTAAAAGAGGTGATTAGTTTTGACTGGCCAACTGATGAAATATACTAGAGGTGGGTGGCTAAGTATTTGAATGATGACGAGTAAAAAGAGTGGGCTACCGACAGGTGGAAAATTAGATGTTGTGGTTACAGTGTTTCTAGTTTTGTATGGATGACTTTCTTGGAATGGGTTTCACGTGGTTTTTTGTTATTGCATCAACCTTTCTCCGCCGACATGATGAACGAGAATATGCTCCAAGATGATTGTTGTTGTAACGATTTTTGAACAAGAATATTTTTCAAGGTGGTGGCTGTTGTAACAAATTTTGGAATATCACCAGGTGCTCCAATTGACTAGTGACAGGTGTACTTTCTGGCCTGGTGCTTGTTTGCTCCTTCATTTTCTATAAGAAGGATTTCAAGGCTAGAAGTACAGGTTGGAAAGTTAAATAATTTTTGTCGAGTCTAGGTGAAGTTGCAGAGTGAATTGTAAAGTCTGATAGTTTTAGAGAAATGCAATTTAGGTTTTGAGTCATTATGTAACAAATTTTGAGTTCATAGAGATTTAATGTTGTATAACAGTACTAGCATTTGAGTTGAAATGAAAATTTGAGATCATGTCTCTCCATTGTACATGCATATCTGAACTTTCAATGAAATAACTAAGGGTTGTTTTATCCATCTCACTGTTGTGGTGTGTATGATTCTATTTTAGCTTTAATTCAAGGAATTAATCAAAATGCTTGAATGGGATTATAGGCAGATATGTGTTGTATAAAGATTTGATAAGTAGTCTTGGGTTAGAATGCACACTGATGAAATTGTAATGCAATATTGTTAGGGATCTTATATGTGATGTATCAAATCTATTATAAACCTCTAGATGCTTATGAATTTGACTCCTGCAATGGATATATGGCACTGATCTAAGTTGTAATTATTTGTGTGAAGTTCAATATTTGTTTGTCTTGCCCAGAGCTTGCTACAAATTGCAAATCATTGACTATCTTATACAATGGATTGTGTTTAGTTATCTCATACTCTAGATAGTTGATATTGTATATGAACAACCAATTCTAGTTGATATTATCTTATCGTGTTGAGCTATTAAGTGAGATCATCTGCTATTGTTAATGTTGTTTATAATAATGGTGCAAAGGTTGTAAACACATTAAGGGATCACCCTCCTGGGTCTTACAGAGCCCGAAGTGTACAAGGCTTTTAAAGTCCTCGTCAGTTGGTCTAGGTCCTTCGAGCTGCCCTCGATTGGAATTGGCAATTCCATAGGTATATTAGAAGACAAACCTGGTTACATTGTAAAAGAACCAACATACACGTCAACCACTGAACAACCACCTCTACAATTGACTTTTTAATCTTTTATGATCACATAAAACATAAAACACACTAATTTCAAGGTTGTTAACATCACTATTGAAATGTTTTAATTTTTTTACTTTTCAAACATTAAAAAGTACATAATTAAATTAATTATGTAATGGCAAAAAAATTAAAAACATCATGAATTAATTATGTAACCACATAAGTCAAATATAATTCTATCAAGAAATTAATATCAAATAGATAATATAATCACATAACTTATACATTTCAATGTCATTGATCTTCTTCTTCATCCAACTCTTTGTCTGTATCATTAAATCCAGATTCGACATTGTAAGGATTGGTCATATCATCATGATCATCATCGATATCAGTTTTGATAGTGTCATCATCCACACAGATTTCATCTTCATGAACATTAACTCCTACATCATCATCATCTAGTTCCTCCTCTTCGACATCTTCATCAGGGACATCATCAACTAACTGTTGATCTTGATCATCATCTACATCATCTTCTAGTTCTTCAGTATCTTCAAGTTCCACCACATTATACTTTACCGGCCTTCCTCTTGGATCATGTCTAACAAAAAATGACCAACCTAGTTTACCTGGGACCTCTGAGTAAAATACTTGCTCACATTGGCTTGGAAGAACAAAGGGCTCATTTCCAACTCACTCGATCAACCTTGCATTAACCATGGTAAATCCATTATCATGTTCAATAACGGTTCTCCCAGGATCATTTTAATTCAAGCATAGCCTGTACCATAGGACGACGAACAAAATTAATCTGAAGGACTTAAAGTCACACTCAAGTATATCATCCAAAATCCCATAGTATCAATTTTCTGAGACTTCTGGATGTATGTCGCTTCTAGATGAAACATTAGTCACCTGAAAGACTACAGCTATACTCAGAATCACGAAGCCTCGTCATCCAACATTTTGATTTGAAATTTACAACCATTGAACCACATAGCCTTGTGATGTTTCACCTGCAATATGTCAAACATGTAAAAATTATTGCAATATCGTCTGTTAATAAACATATTTATTCTTGGCTGAATGTATGCAAAGAAAATAATCTCAAGATATATATACATCAATATAATTGAAAATAATTAAATAATATGGGTGATTAATATATTTATACATACCTGTTTATCTCTTAAACCATATGCTGAATCAATTTCCCTTTGTGTAACATTGGAATCTCCATTACAATGAGTTTCTTTAACCAATGAAGCCACACCTTCCCATGTTAATGTGCGACTAGATTGTTGACATCGTTCAATCCATACCATCATCCAATCAAGATTGTTGGTGACATAAAAATGTAGTGCATCCCACTCTCGACCAACTGTACCAAAATAAATTGAAATTCACAAATGATGTATAATTAGTTAAATACCACAATATACAACCTTAATTTATAATTGATGTATATTGAAGATTAAAAATTAAATAAGTACAATATACATAAAAACCATATGTAAAATGCATTCCAATTAATCTCCATGACCATCTTGTAATTACCTCTCACTTTCTTCAATCTACCTTTCCCCAACAAGTACTCCCCTTTGAATTTGTTAATGGATTTGGGATCCCAAATGCGATCTAAATGGATTTTTGCTACAAACTTAGGAAGATATTCACTAATGTACACCATGGTCTGGTATACCATATATCCCTCCACCATAGAACCCTCAGGATGTGCTCTTTGTCTAACCAAAGCCTTAAAAATTTCAAGTGTCTCTTAACCATCCACATTGACCTTGTGTGTATAGGTCCACACAATTCAATATCCTCAACTTGGTGTATGAGGTAGTGTTCTTGTGCATTGAAAAATGTTGAAGGTAGACACTTTTGCATTTCACACATTAGACGAGGAATTTTTCTCTTCCAATAATTTATATCTTATTTATAGATTTCTTTAGATGATAGCCATCTACAAGGATTCAAGGCACAAATATATTAACGACATTTAAGAAAATATACAAGATATTACATAACAAGAAAACAAAATGGCAATTATAAGATGTATACAACTTAATTGAACAAATCTCACTACTTTACCTCATGTATTTTCCAAGATCATATATAACTTGCTTGGACATTGTTGTTAAAGTTTTTGGGAGAGATAGAGGTAGAACATAATCGCAACAATTATAAATTTTTGTATGACTTATTTTATAGCATCGCTTTTGTTGCTCATATCAACCAAGGAAGGGCACTTATATTAATTTGGTCTCCATCACTATTTAATTGAATGACATTTTTCATTGCATGATTGGCTTCCTGAATGTCACTACAAATTTTGACAATTTTTTCTTTGTCATGCCTTCCATCCAATATTTTCCATAATATTTCTGTTATATTCTTTCTGATATGCATTGTATCAAAAAAATGCACAATTTGTAGCTACTTATAGAAGGGAAACCTACTAAATTGTCTGGGATAACTTTTCAGTCCCTATGGAAGCCGACAATTAATGCCTTGACGACTTTCATGAAGCATATAAGTTAAACAAATTAACAACGACAATCATTGTCAATTACAACATGAGTAAACACAACACAATATAAAAATATAAATTCAAAACATATCATATATGATAGATAGAAAATTTGATCCGATGAATAACCTTGACGATTAATTCTATTATATTCCAACTTTCATAGGCGAGGTGACATTTTTTGTGGTTTTGATGTAGTCTCCTCTTTCCCATTGAAAAGATGTTTTTCAGTAGTTCGATACTTATGATTTCTATGGAGGAAGTGCCTATACTCATCAAACACCTGCTTTCCTAAACTTGTTGAGCGATGAGATTTCATATTTGGACCACAAATTGGACATGCAAATTTTCCCTTTGTTTGAAGACCTGCAAAATGATATATAATTGGATTAAATATGTTAATTTTTATAATTATATATAATGAATAGATTATTTAAAAAATATTCATGATATCTACTTCATCAAATTAAATATTGTTAAAGTGCAGTCGAATGTTATAACATACCACAAAAATGTGTTAGCCCTGCGACATCATGAATTGTCCATACAAGCATTGCATGGAATTGAAATTGTCTTTTTCCTATTGGTTTGGAGATGTCATACATAGTGACGCCATTCCATAACTTTAGGAACTTGTCAATAAGAGGCTCAATATATACATTCATATCTTTAACTTGGTACTTACCTAGTTGAATGAACATAAACATTACATAATTATTATAACCATTTTACTGAAATATATATAAATTAATGTACATGACTATTGAATGAAAAAAATATAAGTCATTATGCAACAAATAAGACAAATGAGATGCTACTATGTTAAGGAAAATTGATGTAAACAAATACCTAGAACAATCATTGACAACATTATGTGCCCCCTCTTTATTGACATCCATGGAGGAATGTTATTGTTGATAACAAAAATAGGCCACACTGAGTAAATAGATCTCAGCTCTCCAAATGGATTGACACTGTCTGCTCCCAATGAAAGTTTGAGATTACGAGGTTCTTCTTTAAAGTGTGGCAATTTTTCCTCCATGTCCCTAAATGTAGAACCATTTGCAGGAATTCAAAGAATGTCATCTCCACTTCTGTTCTGTGTATGGTAATCCATCAATTGTGCTAAGCTTTCACACCTAAATAATCATTGCATACATGGAATAATGGGAATATAATGAAGAACCTTGCGAGGCACCTTTTTTTTAGTTGATCTGTTCGATATCTACTGATATGATATTCTGGGTATTTTGTTGCAAATTCCTATTGTTTATGATATATAATATGATCATTGGGACATGCATCAATATTGCTTGATACTCCATTCTGATATCTTTCATAATGGAACATAAATCTCGGTATGAGCGAGGTAAAATATTTGATGGTGGTAACAAAAATTCATCAATCAATCTACAACAAAAAATAATTTGTTCATATAAAGAATATTAATGGTACATATTTCATCCTTTATTTACTAGTGATGAACTAACAACAATTAAAATAGATGAAAAAAATGACATATATGACATAACTTAACATCCGTGAGATTGCTATGTTTGATAAACCATTCATAACCTTCAAATTCAACAACAATACAATAGAGAGAAGAGTTGTGTCAGAGCCTTCATAAAGGGGTTTGTATGCCTTGTCAAGTATAGGTAAATCATAAACATCATCAAAGTCATCTTGATCATCATGATCAGCTTTGCCACTAAATGTGGCATGGATCAATGTATTTGTACCATCATCTTCAATTGTGTTTTCTGGTGCATGATCATCTTCTTCCATAGGATCATTAACTTTATCTTTGATATTCACAGCTCCATGTTCGTTCACTTGTAAAACCACATTCTCTGGGCCGTGATAATCCATATCATTTGCCCTAGGGAGCCCCACCTTTATAATAATGATAGACACAAATAAACCATGATCATGATCAAGTGATTATATATATATATATAAAATGTTAAAACAATATAAAAATTTACAAATTCAATCAATATAAACACATATAATGAACAACTTATCAATGGACGATAATCATGCCCCCTTCAACATGACCATGCTACCTACATTGTTTCTTAGTTTTTGTGATTAAAATTCGTCTCTTCTTTAAGCCCTTGTAATTATTGCAAGGACAATACCATTTCCCATCACCCTTTCTTTTCAATCTAGCCCACAATCTATCAAGTGTCTCTTCATTTTGTTTTGTACTAATATTATTTGACATAATTTTTCTTTACCAAGCTTGACTATTTAGATCTTCAAAAAATATCAAACTCACACTCCAATAATTTTTATTCATAGATAGGTAACATAATCTAATCTAATAATTCTGATATTTTACACCAAAAAAATTTGGCATGCAACCACCCCTGCAAAAGAGAAGATAGTCTTAAGTTAATGACCCCCAAAACACTTTACAATGCTAATTCCAAAACTTATTAAATTCTGATTTTACTATGATTTCCAACCGTTAAGACTCCTAAAATCAGAATATTGAACTTGATCACAAAATTCCTACAACAATGGAGGTAGCGAGCTAGTAAGAGCAAGTGACCCATTCCTAAGGAGCAACAAGTTGGAATCATCATTACTAATGTCAATACGGATTTATCCTTTTAGTTAAAGATGCAATGTGTCACTTCTTATGACGAGCTTATCCCTAGGGCCCTCAACATTGAGAGAGCCCTAATAAAAAAGAACAGAAGCATTGGTAAGAGCATGATTAGGGTACAAGCCCTAGGCCTCCATAGAAACATAAACAATAACTATAGCAGATTAGTGAGGTTGCAATACCAGAAAAAATTGAGACATTGTAGATAATAACAAAATCTTGCAATCTAAAGATTGTAGCCAATAAAAAGCACACTATGTAGCTTAGTGACATTTGTAAATGCAATCTACGGTAAGAAGAATGACAATCACTTGATATGTGACAGTCAAAAATAGGCTAAGCAGTGACAAAATAATAAAGCTCAAACCTTGCATAGTAAAGTGGAGATTTTAACAGTGAGTTTCCTTACCCCTTGCTGACCTTAAGGGTTTTTCAAATGCTTTTGGTAGTGTTAGACAAGGAAAATGCAATCAGGGAATGATTGTCCAAATGAAGTAACAGTGGTAATCATAGGTTCAATGTTTCTTCTTAGCCATTAATATTGTATAATGGAGGTAGTGGATTGCATGTTTGAGCAGTGTTTTGAGACTCACCAAAGATGGGAGAATAGTGAATAATACCTTGTGGACTGTGAAGTAGTGTCAATAAGGTTGAAGGATCTTAAGAACTACAATACCATGAAACAATGAGTCCCTTGTAGTAAGTAGGCAGTCTATAGGGCATAGTTTGATTTTATAGAAGGATGCTCATGAAAGGAATCTTCAAGTGATAGTGATTGAGCTGTTTGAGATTGCAGCTAAGGGTGCATGCACCCAGTCTTAAAGGAAGTTAGAAAAGCAGTAAATGTGCAAGAAAATCAATCGCATAACAAACAATTCACAATGTTATCTTCCATAATGCCTTGAGTTTGAAGACAAAAATCTCATTGTATCTTCATGATGAAAGTGGTGACCTTAATGGTCAATCACTAGCAACCATGATTTTAAAACATGCTATTGTGCTTATGGAGGCAACATTTTAAGCAAGGCAGTGAGTGGTGGTTTGGAACAATGGCAGGTATGAAGGACTTTCTTTATATGCATACTATGCAGTCTAGCTTAAGACAACGTTCTTAGAAGAGATTGAAGGTGGATTATGGAACTCAAGGGTTACCATGAAAAGGATTAAAGCAAAGACTGAGATCTATTTAAAAGCCACGGTCATGAAGATATTAAAGATGTCACATGCAAAAACCTAGTAGCTGGAGTAATGAATACAGTGCCAAAGAGGATAGTGTGCTAGGGCAGATTTAGGAGATCTCCACATTATCTAATTACAGGGAAATACATTATTTATTTATTTTTTTAATTAAGAGAAATCATTCTAAACCCTATATAGGATACATTGATACTTCAAAATCCTCTGAAGGAATTTGAGATTATGCAAATATATGTCAAGTAACATTCATAAGGTTTAGAAAATCTTGATCACTCTCTAGAATAGCCCATTAAACATGGGTTGTGCTTGAATGCACTACATAATTGATATAACACAACCACTCTGCATATCAACCAGAGTTATAGGCTCTTTATTGCAGCAAGAGGTAATCACTCTTCGATCATGCTATAATTACATCTTAACCTGTTAAACTTGAGACAACTTGAATGCACCCAATGATGATTGACACCTACATTATACAACCTAAATTAACTACATTATATGAGTGCCTCCATTTCTATCACAACATAGCCACATTAAACTTGGGTTACACATAAATGCATCCTATATTTTTTATAGCACAACTGTGCCACATGACCAATAGAGTTATGGATCACATAATTACAATCACAAGAATATGTTCCTCGATTGTGATCTTATGGTGATTCCACACAACAAAATCTGGACATGAAATTCTCAAAACCCTTAACCTCTAAAAATGAAATTTGATGAGATGTTGCTTTAAAATATGATTTTCAAACCTGGAACTACAAATCTGACTTCACAACTGAATTTTGCAAAAAGACAATGACTACCCTCAACCTGGCGATATCTTCTTGAATTTTTTCTGATTTTTCCCAAGAAAAACATCCTTAGTTCTCCACAAACTGTCTCAAGTAGAGCAAAACATTGTCACAATAAATCAGGCGCGAACTCACTTTTTTTTTTATGTCTGCCACAATTTGATTTTTTTTAATTTTTCATGTTTGTCGAAAATTCGACAAAAATAATAGCCAACATTTTGATGAACCCCAGGTTAATCAAAATTTTGATGAACATTGGGGATAAACTTTCAAAAAAATGGAAATTACACATCAAATTTTACAAGCACCTGACGAACATCGAATTTTACATATTTCGTTGGACAGTTTCATCATATTTTGCAATCAAATGTATTAGTGATGGTAGAAATGGACCCTGATCTTGCAGCCCAACATTACAATCTAGAAGATGTTTCCCCTAGAGAATGGTATGATGATATTGTTCATCATCTCCTGACTCAAAGGTGTCTTGACTATCTTAATGTAGTATAGAGAAGGGGATTACGTTTGAAGAGTGACAACTTCATGCTGAAGGGAGTTGTTCTATATAAGAAAAATCATGAAGGTATCTACCTGAGGTGCTTAGGAAGATAGGAAGCTGAGAGAGTCATGGCGAAATTTCATGATAGATATGGTACAGGCCATGGGTCTGCACATGCCACTGCAAATCAGATTCTGAGGGCTGTTATTATTGGCCTACATTGTTCAAGAATACACACAGTCATGTCAGAACTTGCCATGTGTGCGAGACCGCAGCAACCAGAGAAAAGTATGCAGCTCTTCCACTTCAACCAATCTTTGAGGTAAAACCTTTTGCACAGTGGGGAATGTAATTCATAGGTTCCATCAATCCACCTTCTTTTGTGGGGAACAGGTATATTCTCACTGTTACTAATTATTTTATATGATGGACTGAAGCTCTTGCATGCAAACAGTGTACTTCTGAAGTGGTAATAGATTTCATTGAATTAGGTATTATAAATCACTTTGGATGTCCTTTATCTTTAGTTTGTGATAATGGTACTGCGTTTGCATCATTGAAATTTTCCAATTGGGCATTTGATCATGGGATTATAATAAAGTTTGCATCCAATTACTATCCAAAATGTAATGGTATGATAGAGTCTTCCAATAAAAACCTCTTAACATTCATCTATAAGTTACTAGAGAAGAACCTCAAGGATTGGCACACTCAACTTCGATTTTCTCTATGGGAAGATCGTACAAGACAAAAGACTTCCCTAGGGACCTCCCCTTATCACCTTGTGTATGGCTTGGAACCTGTATTTCCAATTCAATTGAGGGTCCCCACTTTACAGTTCATTAATGAGTATTATGATGAAGAAAAGAGGCGTGAGGCCCACCTACAAGAGTTGTTACACCTTGAAGAAAGAAGAGATGAATCCTTAGAAAATTTTTCCAAACATCATGGTGTAGTCAAAAGGTGGTTTGATAGAAGAGCCAAGGTAAAAGCCTCTCAAATTTTTGACTTGGTTCTCTACCAGGATAAAGCCCATGACCATAAGGGGGAGCATGGTAAATTTGACAAACTCTAGCTTGGCCCTTACCAGATTTTAGAAATCCTGGGAGATAATGCTTTCCGCTTGAAAACAATCACTAGGGAGGATATCCCACTACCTGTCAATGGGCAGTATCTGAAGCATTATTTCCAATCTTGAGCTGTTTTCAACTCTTTTCTTGTACATAGTTAGAGTAGGTTTTCCTTTCTGCTTTGCTTCTGTTTTGTTTTAGTATAGGTTTGCTTTCGGTTTGGTGTGTTTTTGCTCTACTTTTTCTTTGGAGGTATTCTTGTTTTCTTCTAGATGTGTTGCACCTACATGGAAAATATTCTTTTATCTAGGATTGTTTTGATTATTTCCTTGATGAACTTTAATCATGTGTCCTGAATGAATGGTTGAGGTCTTCGTTATCGTCACACAATCTAAATTCTTGATTTAAAGAGGATGGGTCACTGGTTTGATTTGAATTTGAAGTATTTTGAAATCTTATATCTTTTATACATTTTAAGAATCTTGATGTTGTTGTAGGGTCTTTGTGAGGTCTTGTTAGGTGAAAAATCTTATTTCTACTTCAGTGTCACTGTGGTTCCTACCCTTGATTGTGAACTTCATTGTTCATAGGTTGAAATGATAAAATGAAAAGAAAAGAATATCAAAAAGAGGAAAAGATAAAATATTGAAAATCAAATGAATTCAACTTATTAGGGGTATCTGAATATCTCGATCATGGCTATAAATGCCTGGCTAGCAATAGAGCTATGTTTGGGAGTCACAACGATAACCTCGTTGGGGCTATAGACGCCCAACTAGCAGCGAGGCTCTATCTAGGTTACTTTTGGAGTTATAATCTTTATGTAGCCTAACCTGATTGAACTTGGTTTCTGCAATAGCCCAAGGAGGGAAATGAACTCATGTGCACACACTTGGATTTTCAGTCTATGGAAGGTTCGGTCTACCTTTGGTTTTGATTTTTTAATCTTACATTTTGATTTTTTTTTCTAATAGTGGGATCGAAACTAGGGACTTTGGGTTCATGATTCTTGTTCATCATCAAATTCTTCGGGGCATTTTCCCAGCAGAGTCGCCATTTTTTGAGCAATTTTTGCACACACGCCTCGCTGAAAGCAGGGACCCTCTTTCGCTTCCGCTCTTGTTGTTTTGGCCCTTTGATTTTGAGGATTTGCATTGCCTTGGCATGAGCTTAAAATGTTTATCTTGCTTACCTAAGTGTTTCCCCCGAGTTGCATATTGAAAAACTTAAGTCTTGGGAAAAGTTTGGGTTTTTACCCTAGTTCGAGATTTTCCACTCCATCTAGATTTTCCCGATTTCATTCAAACTTTGGCTAAACGCGGTGGTTCTAGAATTTCTAGTCTTCACGAAATTCTGTGTGGGCCAGTTTTTTCCAGAAGTCCATTGTCTCGTCGGGTTTCCAAAATTCTCTTTGGGATTTGGTGATTTGGGTGTTTGGATTCATTGATTTGCTTGCTTGGACACTTGGATTTCTTGCATTCAAGTTGATTTGGTTGCTAGGGCATCCGAGTTCACTGCATATTTTCCTTGTGGTCAAATTTGATCTACTTATGGTATGTGATTTTGATCCTTGTCTTTGAAGTGTTAATTATTGGTCGTACAAGGTCCTTTTATGTCCATCTGGGAGCTCGATCTTGCATGTTTAATGATTAAATTCTTCAAACTAGGGTTGCATTTGATGTTTGAGGATATCTTGTAATTCCGCTGTAGCTAACCAGTTAGATTTTAATGATGTTCTGCATTATAGAATGTTCCACATCCTGCCCCATAGGTCCAGGTGTTAGTTTGGTTCCTTGTTGAGTGTGTTCGAGCTCAATCCAAGTTTAATCTGAGCTAGTTCCTTTCACCCATGGCGGAGGTTTTAATAGTCCAATCTAGGGAATCCTTGATTTGTTATGAACATTCATCATTTAGTGCCTTAGGTAGTCTCGATCCAAAGGAATTAATAGAAAACATGAATTGGGTTCGAGTTGAGCTCAAAAGAAATTTGTAACTCATGAACATTTGATCGTGTCAAGTTCAAATCAAATGTGATAGTGGTTTTTTGGGATTCCGACGACTTCGCGGAATATCCGCAACCCTAGATTTTCCCAGATTCCATCTAACCTTCTGTGTTATGGGGTGTGCAATGAAATTCAGAGTTTTGATGACTTCGCAGAATTTTGATTTGGTCGGATTTTTCTGAATTCCCTAGGAAGCTTTGCGAAATGTAGAAATTGGGTGAAATAGATGAGTTTAATAATGAATACTTATCATTACATGCTCTAAATTGATAGATTACTATGTTATTTGCATCTTTTCTACATTTTGATAATCTATGGTTGATATTTGTGTCTTCTTCAGGTGAATCTGCCTCGACCACATTTTTTTGAAATTCCCCTCTGGCCTTGATTCCGCAGTTGGCTTGAAATCTTGAACTGTGAAATTGTGCTTCAATGATATTTCTGGGTTGATTTTGATCATTGCTTGGGTTTATTTGGATGATGAATACATTATTGATGATGGGTTAATCTTGATCTTCATGTTATAATGGATATTGATGCTAGTTTTTGTTGAGTGTAGGCTGAATCTAGCATGGCATCGACTAGGAGGAAAAGGTTTTGAGGAAGATATATAAGTAGAGTAGGAAGGTTGAGGATTCCCTGATTGATATTCATGGTAGGTGCATCTCTTTCTTGGGGTGATGATCGGAAGAAGAAAACAAATTTAGAGAAGTTGATGGAATGGTGGCGAAATGTATGATTTCTAGTCAATGAAGACCCAGTTGTTGAATGATAGTTTGGTGATGCAGCTACTTATATTGCTGTTATGGATTAATATCAGGCCCTTAAGATTGACTGGGAAGATTTCATTGAGCACTCAAGAGATGAAGTTTAATCTATGAAAGAAATTCAAGTATTGGTTACTCCACCCTTGGCCGACTTGGAGAGGTGTGCTAAGGATAAGGAGAGGGTAGTTAATGCAAGGCTACATTGGAATTTGTGCTTCCCTATTATTTTCCATGCATTGGTCTGAATTACATTGGAGATCCTAGGCCAACCTAGATTGATTTCAAGCATTTAATGCTAATTCATTTTATTTTGAATTCTCCTTGGGCCGACTTGTTTGTGGCTATTTTATGATTGTAAACCCCAGCTAGGCCGACATGCTTTGGGGGTTCCTATAAATTTGGCATTCTGCCTCATTTGATGGATATATAGAATAGAGAACATAGATAGAAAAGATAGCTAGTCTCTAATACAAGAGTCAATTAGGTAGTAGAGCAGAGGTAGAAGTTAGTTCATTCCGAGCAAGTGTTGTAACATAACATTGGAATTGTTGTTGTAGTTCAGTGATTCAATGCAATTGAAGACATTGTGATTTTCTGGTGAACTCTTTTGTGTTGACTTATCTTGCATGGTTCTTATGATTCTATCTTTGAAATTGCTCAAGGTTATTAGATGTATGTTAGATTTAGACTTAGACATGATTCAATGGTGTTTATGATTTGATGCTTCAAGTGTTTAAAGTGATGCCTAGTCCATACTTTTACAGCTAGCTAATTGTTAGTTGTTTTGCAAAGTTATCCTAGACCTTTATATTCATTGTGCTTAGTTCAATTGTGGAAATTTATTCATTTCAATTGCAATTGGGTTCTCTTAGATGAATGTTCATGATCTGAAAATCTTTAATACCTTAGAAGATTGCACTATTTATGTGAGATTGTAGATTCATCTGGGTTAAGCAGGAATTAGTTTATGAGGGATTGGTCCATTTCAAGTATTTCATCATTTACATTGTTAATCTTATGAATAGTTTTAATTTATGAATCTCTCTTAAACCCTAATCTTTTGTTACTTCTTTATCATTTGAGTTAGATTTAGGATTGAAGTGTCATCATACTGCCAGATCTGATAAGTTAAAGATTCGGTATTTGCTTGTAGTAAGGTCCCTTTGTGATTACCAACATTTTCACATTTATCACCGAGTTGTTTATGCATTGTCAAGACCTGACATTAGAGACCTTGGGGTTATCTCTTGAGTCTGGCTAATAGAGATTTACCTTTCAAGAGAGATAGGATTTCATATTCTGTCTGAGTTGTTGTTGCGTAGAAAACATCATCAATAGGTAAAGTATTAATGATTTCATCTTCTTGCACCAAGATACCCTCACAAGTAGGAAAGATATTAGGAGAGGGGTCAAAGAAAAATAACAAAAGAGGAGAAACTATTTTTTGCATACTTGTAAGAAAAATTGTTGAAATTACTTAACAAAGTTTGATAATAATACATTAATTAGGGAAAAATAAGATTTTTGTGAACAAAACATTTTTCTATGCTCCTTAGATCAAACTAGTAATGCATAGCAAAATCAGACAATTTTAATTATTATTTATATAACCTGAAACATGATCTGAATAGGGACCAGGTACATGGTTTCACACATGAAGTTTAATACCAAACTGACTAGATAGTGGCATGGGTGCCCTAGTCTAGAGGAGTTAAATTTTGATGTTTTAAAAATTTGAAACTGAACAACAATGTTTGAAAAGCTAGCATTGTAGAGATTTAGGTCTAGATGCACATAGATTTCTAGAAATGTAGAAACCCTATTTTTTATATGTGAAACACATAAGCACATATAATTTTGTATTTAAGGAAATGCAAACTATTTTTCATAAGATAAGCAACATTTACAAGGTGTTGTACCCTTTGCACAATGAGCCACATGGGCCTCATAAATTAAGGTTTTGAAAGGACCAAGAACCTTTTACAGATCTAAGAGAAGGACACTTCCTAACAACAAAGTCTCAAAATTTTCCAATGAACCAGTACCAACAGAGACATCATGATAGCACAACAGAAACACAAACAACACCAGGTTAGTAGAAACTAGGAGAGATAGAAAATTTAGAACCAACATCAATACTGAGACAACAAAAAACTAATAACCCAAACCTGTTACCACAACTAGGAGCAACTGGAAACTTGGGGAAAAAATAGTCTTATTGAAGTCAAGAAACAACCCACAAACTGCAGGCCTGAAAGACTACCTGAAACAACCAGGCCACACAACACTTGCAGTAGCTGGACTACAATAGACCTTCCACACAAATTAGAAAAAAATGATCCTAACAGTTTCTTACCAAAAGGGGGGTAAGAATCACAAGTAGCTGCGGAGAAATGTTCTGATCCAAAGAACAACCCACCACACAACAAGCCTTGAAGATTTCCAGAAACAACCAGGCCACTAACCACCTATAACAACTGAATAATGGCAACCCTACCACTCAAGTTAGACAAAACTAATCCTAACAGAAACCTAACAAAAGAGGGGTAAGAATCATAAAAATTTGCAAAGATACGTTCTTCAAGAAGCACCAACCAACTAGACACCAACCCCAAAAAAACCTCAAAAGGATGGGGCCCCCTCTATAGGAGAGGAAGAAATGGGGATCAAAACTACTAAAGAAACCTCCATCTAGAGCAAGCACACTCCACCTCGATAGGAACCAACTAAGGAGAGAAGCACTCTCAACCATATCAACAACCTCCAGCTCCACCTCAATAGGAGAGGGATCCACCTTAATAGTAGCCATATTCACCTCTATAGAATATAGTGATTGAAGGACATGGTAAAAAGAAAGAACTCTAGTAGAATAGGAAAACACCTCCTCCCAAGGCATCTAGATAGAAGAAACAAAGGGGCCACAAAAAAATACTTCCAAAGGAGCTCTAAAACCAACCCTCATCAAACATGTTTGCAACAAATAAATAGAAACACAAAACCTCCAACACAAACCATTTACACCATGCCAACAACAAACCCCCATATCCCTGAAAGAGGACAAGAGATGGTCACACAAACCTTCAACTCCAACAACAAGAGGAAAGTTATTGAGAGCAAAGTAGCAAAAACAATCACCACTCTAATGAGCATCTCCAAATAGGCTACCACGTAGCTAGCAACTTTCACAAACCTACCCCAAAGGAAACATAACACCATTCCCCATAAGGGACTCAAACTAGAGCTCAATAGGATAGAGAGCAATAGGAGGAAAACACCCTTAACCACACTCTCGAACACCACCCCTAACATAATAGGAGAGATACCCACCTCAATAGGAAGTTGAGAGGGAAGGAAAAGGGAGGAAGCACCAGTGAAGAGGGCAACAAAAACATCCCTTAAGAACAAACCAAACCAAATAGAGCCAACAAAGGAAAACTACCCAAGCACCAAAGCCCACTACCAAACCCAACAAGCCACAAGCAGAATCCACATACAATAGCCAACCACAGACATAGCAAGAGAGAAGAACAAAGAAGTGACACCTTATAAACATCCCTTATCAGAAACTCCACCAAGAACCAATCACACTCGACCCCCACAAACTGGTAGGAACTTAGCAAAGGGGTGGAAAGAAAAATTTGGACAACAAACTGCCCACCACGACCAACTCAAATAGACACCCAAGCTGCAGGAAGAAACTCGTCAATAGGGGAGTAGGTGATAATCTTCTCAAAACTCCAATCCACCACACAAGCCAAAGGAAACACCAAACCATCTTTGAGAAGCCCCACCAATCACTGTAGAACATAGAAAAAATTGGTTAAAATGATCATTTTTAGAATTTTAAATGATGTAATTGATTGGATTTATCCTAAAAACTACAAAAATAAATACTTTTTTATCCTTTGAAATGAAAACATTATACAATTATTTACTTTTCAATGTTTTTCACTAAAATATGCATGCACTTTTGAAAAATGAAAGAAACCTAGGATTTTATTCAGATTTTTCAATGAAATAACTTAGGTCTAAGCCCTAATCAAATATGAAATTAAATTCAAATTATTTTGTAATTTTGCAGTAAATTTCAATTACCTTGATCTTTAATGCTTAATGAGAAAAATAATGCAAATGCTTAATTTTGAGAATGTAACAAATACAAATCTACTACAAGGCCTTCAAAGTACCTAGATTTTGTATTAATTTTAAAATTTATTCTAAAAGAATAAAAAAATTGCAAGTGTAGGATATGTCAAGTTCACCAAAATGTGAAGTAGGAAAAGTGATCTTAGATCCAACTAGGATTAGCTTATTTTCACTTTATTGCACATTTGAACATAAAATTAACTAGGGTTGATGATTAGCTTGCTACCACAATGGAGAGCCAATATCCTAAGGTTTTGGTTCTTTTGAGTTGTAATGAAGATAAATTTGATGTGTAATTTAACAAGCCTATTTGACATAAACCCTAGATTTGAAAATGTAATTTATCACACAAATGAAAATTGAAATTAATAGTGTAAACACTTAAAAATGCCCTAAATGGTATTACACACTCAAATCTGATATACTAACATCATTTCATCTTAAAACCCATCCTCTTTTCACTTAAATTGATTAAATTAGCCTCACTATTTAATTAATCACATCATCTATGTTTATTAATTTAATTGACCTAATTAGGTTAATTCACCCCGTCTTGCACTAACCTTTCGGCTTGTTAAATTGGATAAATCAAATTATTTAATTTGATCCCTAAGTCCTCTTACTTAATTAAATAACCCTAAGCTATTTAATTAAATATCATATGACATCCCCCATTTTTTCATTAAATCATATAATTCCCCTAATTTGTATAATTCAAACTTTGTTTTAATTATCAAATTACTAATTAAATCTAATTCTCCCACTTGCAAGGGAATATTCCTTGAGAATATTCCTCCTTTGTACATTCCTCCAAAAGAGAATATTCCCATGGAATATTCCTTTCCCCTTTGCACATTAAAATTTGGTTTTAATTAACTAAATGCTATTTTTTCCTCCAAAATGGGAATATTCTCATGGAATATTCTTTCCTCTTCACTCATTTGAAAAAAGGAATATTTTTCCTTGTAACAAACTTTCAACAAACTTCCTGTGCAAGTTTTGAAAGTGTGTTTGTTTGGATGATTGTGATCCCTTGATTAAATATCAACTTGCATTCTCAACCTTTTATGGGAATCCATGATCCATGCCTCCATTTTCCTTCCATCTTGACCATTGATTGATTCTTTCAATCTTGACCATTAGTTTCATTTATTCTATAAATAGAGCTCGCATCTATTGAATAGGGATCCATCTTTTAATAGTAAACTTATGTTGTTAAAATAACTCTCACTTGTATCCACATTTAGCACATATTTTAGTATTTTTTAGTTTAGATCTTGATCATCTTAGTTTAGAGCATCAATTTAGTATATTTTGAAACTAGGGTTTTAATCATTCAAATCTTGCATATATTTAGAATAGCTTTGCATACACTCGCATTGATCATCTTAGCTTTTATCATGTTAATCTAGCTTTAATCATGTATTAATCCATCTTTTTCATCAGTTTCCATCGATTTTAATCAATAAAATTGATTGGGAAGGCTTATTATCCAAGGGATTCAGAAAGGGTCACCATTCCACATCAAAACAACACCACTCCCCCAATAGGATACATTTAAATGGCTTTAAAGAGTAGATGTTTATCAAGATTTCATGTTTTAGAATGATAGTTTTAATGGCTTCTTCACTTTGTTTACATTGAATGATCTTATTGGGATTGATGCATAGTGGCTTAAATATGTTTTGAATCCATATGGATCAAGTGTAGTTAACCTATACTATGTCATTGGTCACAAACATAAAAAGTATAAATTTGCAAATGAGATACAAAGATGAGCTTGTGAATAAAAGTTGAGGTTTAATTATAGGGATAGGGGTGTGGGAACCCTAGACTTGTGATGCTTTATTTTTCAGGATCTAAAAACTTTGTAAAGTAAGTTACATTATGCTCTTTGTTTCCCATGACTATCAGTTGATGAAACTTTTAAATTTAACTTGTACACATGAAAAGAGGGGGAAAGGTGTTGTATACAAGCTTGTTTAAGTCAAGCTCCATTTTGGTATTTCTACCACCACGTACAACAAATTATGGTAATCAAGAGGGCATGCCCTAAATAATAATAATTGACCGAAATGATAAACAATAAATGGATAAATTTACCTTAGGCATGGAACCCTTATCGAAGTGATATTCACACCACAAGTTGCCACAAAATTTGATTGATAGATGACTTGATTACTTGATAGATTTGTAAGATGCTAGTCCACAAATCACAATAGATTCTTACACATAATTTCTTCCTTATTTCTAATGACTTGAAAGAATGATATTAATTGAGGAAAGTGTTGTAATAATACTGCTAATTTTGCCTTTGAATTACCTTGACTAATTTTTAGGATCCTCAATTTTCTCAATATATTTTTAGATAATATTACTTGTGCAGATGATCTCATAATATTTGTTACATAAAGAATAAGTGTTCAAAAATCAATTTTTCTCACCACACACAAATTTATATAATTTTAAAAATTTAATACTAGTTGTAGACAAGACACACCTCTCTCAAATAAAAATTTAGTGGTGTATTAATTTTCAAGGATTAAAATTTATTAGGCCGATAAATTAGACTCATAATAATTTGCACTTATTGGAATCATGGATGATTTTAGTTCATAAAAGGGTAAATTTTTAACATAAATTTTACCTAGTTAACTAGTGTAGCATCGTAAATTGTTACCCCTAACAATGTCACACTACCTTGATGCCCTATTTTTCTTACAAAATTAATGATAATAATAATTTATTAATTTCAGGGCCAAATCATAAAAAATACATTAAATTCCCTAGCATCTGGATAAATTTGGGAAAAAAGCACCTAGACAAGGTGGGTAGCACCCTTGTCCTTAAGGGGGGCCTAATTTAAATTTGATGCTTTGGTGTTAGTCCTTGTAGGATTAAAAAGATCCCACATCATCCTATTATCAAAATTATCAATTGGAATGCATATATAAACAAGTTTTATCCCCATTTGAACATGATAAAGGGAAGAAGAAGGAAATTATGGAGCTATTATGATGCATTTATTGTAAAGATGTATTCATTTATCCTCTACATGTTAGATATACCAATCTATTATGTTTTGTGAACTAACATATTGTAGGTCTTCAAGTCATTCAAGCATCCATAAAATAACCTTTGGTGGAAACACATGGTGTGGAAATTACTTCGATAGATATTTCATATGAAGGTAACATTATCATATCATTTATTGTTTCATCAATTATTATTTTGGCCTTTTCCTGACCTAGAGAATTCCATCTTTATCATTATCATTTTTGTTCGTGGAGGTGGAAACACCAAAATGGGGTTTGACTTAGGAAATCCCCTATACAACACAACCTTTCCACCAATTTTCATGTGTATAGAATAGATCCATAAGTTTTGCCAGCACCCAATAAAAGGAAACAAAGAGTAGAATATAACCTACATTTTATAGTTTTCATATCTCAAAAAAGTAGCTTTTCTAGAAAATGGTGGCATCAAACTTATCCCTTAAATTTAGGCCCATTTTTCATTCATGGGTTTCTCTTTGTATCCATTTTCTACATCTATAACTATTTTTCCAGTTTTTGTTTTTGTGTGTGATAAATTCATTTTTAGATCTAGGGTTTATGTCAAATAGGCTTGTTAAAATAGACATCAAACTTCTCCTCTTTGCAACTCAAAAGGACCAAAACCCTAGGGGATTGGATCTCCATTGTGGCATTAATCCATTCATCAAACCCTAGTTGGTTTTATGTTCAAATGTAGAGGGAAAGTGAAAAGAAGTTGATCCTAGTTAGTATACTTGGATCTAGGATCAATTTTCTTACTTTACATTTTGGTGAACTCTACATATCCTACACTTGCAATTTTTAATTTTCATAGCATAAATTTTGAAAAAATGATCAAAATCTTAGGTTAATTGAATGTCTTGGTATTGATTTGTATTTGCTTCATTTTTCAAAATTAGGCATTTGCATTGTTTATTCATAAAACATTCAAAACCTTGGTGAAATCAATTTGCATCAAAATTGAAAAATATTTTGACTTTAATTGTATAATTTCAAATTTGATTAGGGCTTAGATCTGAATGATTTCATTTTTAAATCTAAGTGCAATCTTAGGTTATTTTTATTGTCAAAATGCATGCATATTTTAGTGAAAAACATTGAAAAATGTAAAGATTTACATAGTGTGTTTCATTTCAAAAGATCAAAAAGGGTTATTTTTCAATATTTTCAGGATAAATTCAATTAGTTACAACATTTTAAATTTTAATTTTTTTCATTTGAACATATTTCATTTCTTTAGAAACATAAAATTTTATGCACATGTGTGCTTTACATAGAAAAAATAAGTTTTCGTGCATTTCCATAAATTTGTTTGCTTTTAGACCTGAACCTGTGCAACCTTAGATCCCTAGATATTATAGTTGATTTACAGAAATTTAAATTGTTAAAATATTGAACCTTTGGTCTATGGTTCCCATGCCCCTATCCAGTCAATTTGGTATCAAATTTTAGTAGAAAATCCTGCCTATGATCTCTATTGAGATCCAACTCCTATTTTTGGCAGTTTATCCTAAACTTTTGAGATTTTATTATGCATTGCTAGTTTGGCCATAATTCACCTATTTCATTTCATTTTCATAAAAACTCTCATTTTTCTCATTAAGAGTGATCAAAATCTTTTTCAACTTGCTTAGTTCTTCCTCGGGAATAGTAACAAAACAACATTTTGTACCTAGACTTTGTATCTTCTCAATATGTTTACCTTTACCCCTCTTAAGATATGTCCTAAACCAAATATTATAATGTATCCCCCTTCCCATGTTATTAAATTTCAAGATATGCCTTCCCTCATTATTAGACCTCCTTCAAACCAGTCTAAACCTCATGTTCATAACCTAAAATTTGTAAAAAAACTCACATCCAAATGTGTCGCAACAACCACATCATCATGCAATCACCCATCATATAAAACTCAAAATAATAAATGACCAAAGAAAATTCCAACCTCCATTCAATTTCCTCAACCATACCTTCCCCCCATACTTCATCTCCCTCAACATAGTGATAAAGAGTATGACCTTGTTGAGAAACTTTGCAATACTCTAGCTAAGATCTCTCTTTGGGATTTAATTGAAACTTCACCTATCTACCATAGTATTCTCCAATAGGATTTGAAGAATATTTTTGTCCCACATTCTTTTAAAACCAAATGGTGTATCATTCTTATTAGATATCATGAATGTAAAAAACTTGGATATTACATTCCCTCAAAATGAATTACCTCTTCTTTATTTTAAAAAAAAAACATGAAGCTCTATTGGTATTTGTTGTCATTAATAAAACTAGGGTTAGATGTACTCTCATTAATAATAGACTGGGTCTTAATTCTTGTAGCATTGACCTTTTAGATAACATTGGTGTTGATAAGTCTCTCATAAAACTAGATAATCTTTCTATTCGTGGCTTTGATAATGTTGGTAGGAAATCGTTAGGGACAATCTATATCATGCTAATCCTCTTTCATATAACATTCTTGTGGGTGGATCATGGAATCATTCCATGGAGTCCAGTCCCATCTAATATTGATCGTACAATCAAATGTGAATATAATAACAATATATTTATGGTTAAAGCATATAAATAAATTAATAACATTTTGTTTCCACAGTCCATGATAGATGTGAACAAGATTTATGGAATAACTATGTGCAATTTTTTACATCAATGTTTTGGATTAAACTTCATGATCCATCATTAGGATGATAAGCAGATAGAGAGAGAAGTGAAAATAAGATAGAAAACTTGGGTAGAAATAGGAGGGGGATGGGGAAGAGGGGAGGCACATAACCCCAAAAATAGGGGAGAAAAGGTTAGACAAAAAGGAGAGGAGAGGAGAGGAAAAGTCAAAGATGAAAAACCATTGCAAACACGGGAAAAGAAAAATGAAAGAGATAAATGCCAAGAATACTATAAAACAAACATAAAATAAAGACCCAAGAAAAAGTTCTTTGAGTTTCCTTGTGATGTTTTTTCTTGTACTCCTATGTTTTTATTTGGTGTTTCTTTGTATTTGTTCTTTATTATTTGGTTCTTTTACTTAAGTTTTCTTTTCTTTTGCTTCTTTCTCTTTATTATGTATTTGTTCATTGCGGTTTCTCTTTTTATTTTTTTTTCTTATTTTCTTTTTCCTTATTTAGTTTATCCTATTTGTTTCCTTATTTTTAACTTGTCTTCATTCTTGTTTTTTGCTTTTTATTAGTGTTTTTAGGTTGATTCCCCACTTTTTCTTGGGTCTTTATTTTATGTTTGTTTTATAGTATTATTGGCATTTATCTCTTTCATTTTTCTTTTCCCATGTTTGCAATGGTTTTTCATCTTTGACTTTTCCTCTCCTCTCCTCTCCTTTTTGCCTGACCTTTTGCCCCCATTTTTTGGGGTTATGTGCCTCCCCTCTTCCCCATCCCCCTCCTATTTCTACCGAAGTCTGCTATCTTATTTTCACTTGTCTCTCTATCTGCTTATCATCCTGATGATGGATCATGGAGTTTGATCTGAAACGTTGATGTAAAAAATTGCACACAGTTATTCTAGAAATCTTGTTCGCATATAAATAAAGTTATTTACATGCCCAAGAAAAGCATAACATTTCAAAATCTCTTAGTACTTTTATTCCATTTTCAAAAGTAGAATCATCACCTTCCAATGTTAATGATACTATGAATGAATTCTTGAATGATTCAATTGGGATTCATTAGATTTTACACCTACTTTCATTAGGGAGTATAAAATATCACCATCAAAGCTTATAAATATGGAGGGTTTTTCAACAAAATCTTTCCATTCCTATTCTTGAATTATAAATAATGGTCACAATATGGCTTTCTCTTTAAATACATATTTTGGCACTGTTTGGGGTTCATTAGATTTTATAACCTCCTTTATAGGTGAAGGTCAAATCTCACAATCTAAACCTAAGGAGGTTTGTGTTTTATTTTCTCAATATTCTTCTACATCAAAAAATCCAAAAGCATCATCCCATGATGGTTATGGGAGCTATTTAACTCTCATCTTTCATGTGTTAATAATATCTAATCCTAATACTTCAACATCTAAAAAGTATTTATATTCTTGCAAAGGAATAAATTATTCTCATAAACATTTTACCAAGAATTCTCCTTCTCCATCAAAGTTGGAAAAATGTTATAGGCTTGGATTTAAAAAAAAAAAAACATTAGATATAATGGAAACATGGAACAAGGAGATAAGGATCACATGAATTCTACATAATACCTTGCTAAAAATGGTTTAGTTTTCCAACCTTCTCCTTCATGTACATCTAATCATCCATCAATATCTAAGTTATATTTATAACTTATTGTGGTAAGTGAGCCAAATTTTCTTCACAATAGAAGTGATTATCTCCTACTCCTTATCCTTTATTTGAGAAAGATCATATTTTTTCAAGGCTTCTCAGAGCCCACTTGATTAGTCTTCCTCCTCCAACACATGAAATTTTATAAAAATCACTCTTTTTGTGTATTTCATCGAGTGCATGGTCATTCCACATGTGAATTTCAAGCCTTGAGAAATAACATACAATAAATTATTGATTGTGGTGCTCTTCCCAAATGATAATATCTCTATTCTATGGTGGTTCTCCTCACTATGTGGCATTTTTAACTACATATGTTTGCTTATTTCCATTCATGTTTGTACAATCTTGAATGCAACCATAGTTTCATCTATGATAGCAACACAATAATATTTATTATGGTTGTCCTTACCTATGCACTTGGGGGCCAATGATTACTAATTTT
The DNA here is from genome assembly GCA_007258455.2 of Sequoia sempervirens. Taxonomy (NCBI): domain Eukaryota; kingdom Viridiplantae; phylum Streptophyta; class Pinopsida; order Cupressales; family Cupressaceae; genus Sequoia; species Sequoia sempervirens. Next base: position 45,104 of record VDFB02283211.1, read on the forward strand.
GGGAGGTGTGTATTCATTTCAAGGATCTTCTCTTTCCCTTCTTTTCCTTAAAATATCAACATAGCAAGTATATTGACATTTTAAGGGGGGAAATATCATTGTATCCATTTTATCGTGTCTTATGAGATTGGACTTACATACATACTCCTTTGGTGGTGGTATTTTTTATAACACACCTTGAGGTGTGGTTATCAATTCATCCCTTGTGACATTAAGAATTTATTTTTCCCCAGTGATAAAATTTTATGCACTCCTTGAAGCATGATTAAAAAAATAGTCCATAGATCTAGTATAATAGAGATTTTTAGTTTATGAACTTGAGAAAGTTTTACATGGCCACCTATCATAACACAACTACTGTGCAAGTGGGTCCATGTGTTTCATGATAAAATTAACATATCATAGCTTGCTATCCTTGTGGAACCCATTATATTGCATCAACATCTAGCATAACATAGCTTTCTAGCTGATAGATCTATGTAGCTCATCAAGTTAGTGATTTTTAGATGTGTATGTTGTGCATTCAATGGATGATTCTTGGTAATTGAGACAACCTTACTATTGAGGTCTCTTTACCCTGTTGACTCAAATCTTTAGTTTTTGTATACTAACATTTTTTGTTCTTTGTTTCATGTGCATATTATGTTTTATTTATGTGTGGGCCTTGTTTTCCTTTTGTTTTTCACATTTTTTTGCATGTTTGCATCATGTATTCCATATGTTTTCTTTGTGTATTTCATGTGTTTACCTTTTGTATTCCATGTGTATGCTTCATCTATTACTTGTACGCATTATTTTTTCTTTATGAATTTTTTGTGTATTCTTTTATGTACTCCATTGATTTCTCTATGTATGAATGAATCTTCTCTTTTCTTGTGTGCAATAAATATGCTTAATATTTGTCTCAACATTGTGGACTGATGAGACCCTGAGTTCAGGGCTTGTGTATCCCTCAACTTGGTGATATTTTATCTCTTCAAAATTTTGATAGAATAATTTATTCATTTAGTGTGAGTATGAAAGTAAGATCACAATTTCACTAAAGTGGGGGCTAAATTTAGCATCATAAATTTTCACCTCTAACAATTTAACACTACCTTAACACCCTATTATTCTTACAAAATCAATAGTAATAACAATTTATTCATTTTGGGACTAAATCATAAAAAATTATTAAATTTCCTAACATCTCAATAAATTTAGGTAAAAACACTTAGACAAGGTGGGTAACCCCCTTGTCCTTAAAGGGGCCTAATTCAAATTTGATGCTTTGATTTTGGTCCTTGGAGGATTCAAAATATCCCATGTTTTCCTATTATCAAAATAATCAATAGGAATGCATATATGAACAAGTTATATCATCATTTGAACATGAGAAAGGGAGGAATGCAATTATGAAGAAGGAGCTATTATGATGCATTTATTGTGAATATGTATTGAGTTGTCCTCTACATGTTAGCTACAAAAATCTATTATGTTTTGTGGAATAACCTATTGTAGATCTTGAAGCCATTCAAGCATCCATCAAACAACCTTTGATGGAAACATATTGTGTGAAAATCACTTCAATAGAGATTTCATACTAAGGTAACATTATCAAATATTATTTATTGTTTCTGTCATTTTTTTTTGGCCTCTACGTAACCTACGACATGCCCTCTTTATCATCATAATTTGTTGTATGTGGAGGTAGAAACACCAAAATGGGGTTTGAATTAGGAAATCCCCTATATGTCACAACCTTTCCTCCTCTTTTTATGTGTATAGGATAGATCCAAAAGTTTTGTCAACAATCAGTCATGGGAAATGAAGAGTGGATTCTAACCTACCTTCTAGAGTTTTCAAATCCCGAAAAAACATCTTTTCTAGACAAGGGAAGTACCAATTTTTTCCTTTAAATTTAGGCCCAATTTTTAGTCATAATTTACTCTCTATATCCATTTTCCAAATCTGTAATTTTTCTTTCAATTTCCTTTTTGTCTGTGCAATAAATTGAATTTTTAGATCTAAGGTTTATGTTAAATAGGCTTGTTAAAACACACATCAAACCTCTCTTCTTTTCAACTCAAAAGGAAAAAAACCAAAGGATATTGGCTCTCCATTGTGGCAATAAACCAATCATCAAACCCTAGTTGATTTTGTGTCCAAATGTAGAGGGAAAGTGAAAATAAGTTGATCCTAGTTAGTCTAGTTGGATCTAGGATCATTTTTCCTATTCTACACCTAGATATGATGGTAAACATAGGAATATGTATATTTTTTTCCTTTTTCTTTTACATAATTAATTAAAAAAAAGATTTGGATAAAATGGAAAGTATAAAAAAAGAAATTAATATCCTAAAATTCAGTAAACTACATAGATAATTAGATAAAAGGGATTGCAAAAAATAGTATCCAATTTCCCTATGAATCTAAGAATGACATATTAACCTAATATTTAATAAACTACACAAAAAAATGCAATTTAGGAAAAGTGTTAAACAAAAAACTAAATCTAATTGAGCTATCTTTCTTCCAATAAGTTATGGTAATCTTCTATAGCTTCATAAAGGTCATGGAAGTATTTTCTTATTTCCAAAAGATAATTATAACAAAAACAGATTTATAATAGATGCGTTTAAAAATACCTCTAGTTAGAAAAAATACCTTGAAAAGGTAAAAGCTTCCATCAAAAGCATATTTAATAAGAAAAATAACTTGAAAATAATTTTAAAATTCCTCTGCAAATACTTTTAATCTACAAAAGAAATCTAAACAACAAAAAAAGCCTTTAGAAATAACTTCTAATTACAAAAAATCCTTCACAAGTTTATTTTACTACAAGAAATGGCCTCAATAACACCACCTATTTTGAAGAACAATTTCAAAAGTATTGTATGAGAAACATATGAAGAGAAGAATTTAAAGAGGCTTAGTGGAACATATTGGAAATGAACATACAACCAAAGAGAAATGATTACTAAAACATAGATAAAGGGAGAGAAAACTATGAAGTATAACCCCCTTTGTCTAGATTAGGTTTCATTCAAAAGATGAGATCCAAGAATCTTGAAATAACTATTGTATACACCTAAAATTGGTCAAGAGATTTAATTAATTAAATACTAGTTATTTGATTAATATTTCATCTACTTATAGATAAATTCTCAATTTATTTATATAGTTCATATCTTCTAATTCTTCAAATCTAAAATCACATTCCTCTAATTTAATTAAATAAACAAATTTCTAAAGTTTTTTTATTTAATTAATTCTCACTAATCCCAAATTTGGAATTCAATCACATGTCTACAAATTTTCATGCCACCTCACCAAGGTCACATGAATTAAATAATTCTAATTTTTAATTAGAATTATCTTCAACAAATTTTCAAACACATGGCTTATTCCTCACACACTTCTTCAACAAACTTTGAACACATGGTATTTTTCTCCCGCACTTGATTCCCCTATGCATTTGAAATGTTGTCTTTGGTCAAGGGAACATCCTTCTTTATTCTCTCCATTTCCACCATTTATCCCTCTTGTTTGAATATGATCCGTCAATTGCTACCACATCACAAGATGCTTGGAAAAGCCTATAAATACAACCCTTTGTTATAGTATTTTGCATCCCACATTTGAGTAGAGTTATCATGTAGGAATAGCTTTGAAGCATTGGAGCTTTTGGAGTCTTATAGCATTGTTTAGCATTTTAACAAGTTTGCATTGTAGCATCATGTTAGATTAGAATCATGTTTTGCTTTATAGTTGCATTTTAAATCATGTCTTGCTTTATAGTTGCATTTTAAATCATCATATCAATGGTTATTTGAGCATATGCAAAATTATTTTAGCTTCTTATAACAACATTAGCATCATATTATCCATTTGTTCATATCTCCATTATCATAGATCATAACATTTATCACATAGTTTCATATAGGAACTTGGTTTTCTTGCATTTCTAATAGCATCTCATCTCTCAAGTTGTCATTTTAACAACCATAGTGGACATACAAAATTTGAGAGCCAAATGGTTTAATAAATCCTTGAGATTAGAGAACAATGGAACATTTTTAAATATTTATTTTAATGCAAATAGAGTATTTATTTTATTCATATCTTTCATGTAATATGTCTCATTGGTGTTTGTGTTGATTTACTAATGATTACAACATTTCACACACACAACTATCAAAGCAAGAGGTGAATTAAGTTAAGATTGATGGATCTTGCAATCTTTCCTTTATACAAGGACAGGGTGGTGAGCTAAATCACAACTTGAAGAAAATTAATTAAACTAGTATGCAAACCCTAATTTTAGGTCTAACACATGTAATGCATAAATCTAACACAAAATATAATGAAATTGCAACTTTTCTAGAAAAAAAAGGAGATAATACTATACACCTAGCCAAATCTAACTTTTCTAAATTACTAATAGAGACTCATTCACCACCAAAGGTGAATGGGTCTTGGTAGGCTTGTTTGGGGAGTTTTGAACTTGAAACAAAATCTTGTACACTACAAAATCTATTGCCCTTCAATCCCTAATAGGGACTCATTCACCACTAAAGGTGAATGAGTCCTACTAGGTCCTTTCGAAAATCTCTGAATTTTTTCTACAACTTCCAAGTCTACTCTTCTCCTTTACACTTTGAAATTCATGTTTTCAGATCCAAATCTTCCTATAACCTACAAGATAAATTTGGTAGCTTGTTGGTGGATACGGGTTTTTCTTAGTCAAACCCCTTGTTGGTAATTAAACCTTTGATGATGAATGAAAATATGAAACATGTTAATGTGTGTGCAATCTTAATCTTAAGTGTGTCTAAGACTAAGATCTATGGGAATGTAAAGAAAATTCTATCTAATTGTGTTAGAATAGAACACTTGAATGAAATAAGAACAATGCAAAAGACTCACTAAAGAAGACGTCTAATCCCTTTAATAAGCCACAAATCTAAATATAACTCTTGTAGGCTGCAAATAGGATGATTATAGAAGATGGAATATCTTAGGAAATAGGTCCTTAGGCTTGGTTGTATGACTTGTGCATCTCCCAACACCTAGAATCCCTCATGATTCTCCATAGGCATCTATCATCAACCTTCACTAATGTTTGATCTTGAACATAGAATGAGCTTGAAGACCTTAAAATGCTCCTCCAAACTTCACTTTTGCTTGCTTCTTAACAATGAATGCTTGATCTCATGAAATTTCTTTGTTTATTAGCTTGCTTGAGATCCTCTTCTAGTTGAAATTATGTAAAATAACCTTGTATTTATACATAATTGGAGAATTAACCTCGAAATTCAAACAATTAAACTTGACACCAGATCTGGAAGTGAATATAATTAAAATCCCACTAGAATGAAATTCAAGAAAGGGGGTCCTCATTAAGGGAGGACCCATTCGCCACCTAGGGTGAATGTGTCCTGGCACTATTTTCTAGGAAATAGGCTTGGAGGAATGAAAGAACACTAAAAACTCATGTGAAATATGTTGATAAAGGGGGGTCCTATATAGGGAGGACCCATTCGCCACCTAGGGAGAATGGGTCTTAGTACCAATTTCTAGGACCTTGAATTTTCCCAATTAAATGTTATGCAATTTGTATTATGGGTCTCAGTATAGATGCTTGGGAGGTGTCATAAATAAGGCTCAAATTTGAATTAAAAGGGATAATTAACTCTAATTAACCATAATTAATGAAGGATAGCCTAGTTAAATGTGAAAGTGTGTTACAACACTTTACAACACCATAAATAGGGTACATGCATTAGATACATTTTAATTGAAAAGGGGCCCATTAAGCTCCATTGATTAAAGCAACCCTAAAAAAGTGTGAAAGTGTGTTACAATACTTTTCAACACTTTTAAAAGGTACAATTTGAGTGTTTTTAGTTTGAAAATGGGCCTAGATTAATGTGAATGTGTACAACACATTACAACACTAACTCAAAGTATAATTAAGTTAATTATATGTCAATTATTCCAAATTAAGTGTGAAAAAGGACTACTATTTTTGACACTACATTTAGCCCCTACTTTAGTTACCATATGATACTACATGAATATGAAAGATAAAGGAAATAACTACTATGAAAAGGATACTCGTATGGATTCATTAGTGAGAATGAAGCCCCCGCTGTAGCTACCCGCAAAACCATAATGTTAAGAACCACATCCTACAACACAGATTTGTTAGATGCTTAAAAATCCTCTTATCAGACTTCTATAGAGAATTGAATTTGAAGGTAGATGTATGCCTCCCTTGATTCCACTTGCTTTGTGGAGGTGGAATTAGGGTGAAGACGAAACCACATTGAATCACCTAGGTCATATCATAGGGCATTTCCAAGTACCATACCACATAATGATAGAAATCTGATGAGACTTGGAGTAGAATTACAAATCTGATGGAAAAAATAGCATAAAAAATAGAGTCCTCTAGCTCCCTATATGTTGATTTGAATGAACTTCCCTTTTAAATGAATAAATCTTATTTACTAGGGTTTTACTATATACTATTGAAAATGACATTTTTCACTATTCATTTGAAATTTACCTTGTTGCAAATTTACCTTGGTGCAGAGTGAGTGAGAATATCGATTCGAAGAGTCTACAAGCCCCCAAGGTTAGATGAGATCTATAGCGATGCAGCTCAGGGCATCCTTTGACACATATTGAGTGCATTCTTTTCTAAATTTTAATCATTTTCACACATTTACTATACATTTTTATGTAATTAGATTAATTTTAGTATCTTAGAACAGATTGGCACAAAGTGTGCCACTTTGGTGCAAGGCATCCCACTTTGGTGCAAAGCATCTCAGAATGGCCAAAGTGTCTAAGCCCCTCGTCCAAAAATGGCCTAGGTGTCCATTTTTTCCAAAAATTGTCTTAGAACAACTTTAGTGATACTGATTATTTAATTTAAATCTTATTCCATGTATTTTCCTCTTAGGTGCCTCCTCGAACCCGACAACATCTTGGAGGGAGGCAATTCTACTTCCTGTGAAAGTTAGTTACACAACTTGTAGAGGAGGATATTCAATTGCTTCAAAAGGTTGGTTTGTTTTGGGTGTACCTCATGCCACCTATGAGGTACCATGATGGTATGCTACTAGCCTTGGAAAAGAGATGGGATGCAGGTACTTGTACCTTCATCTTCCCACTAGGGAGGTGACAGTCACCTTAGAAGATAGTCACCTCATGCTACACCTCATGCTACAAATTCCTATATGAGGCGAGCATGTATGCTTAGCTAGTGACAAATCATTTGCACAGATGAGAGATGCCATCTTTTACTGTCTAGAGTGGCCTATGTGGAATTCACACATTGAATCACATGTGGAGCTTTGTTGGCTCTTAAACATGTGGTCACCACTTTTGCGAAGTATTATGATTATGGTAGTTATGCTCACATTAGTGCTAGATGGTCGAGGGGTGCACCTAGATGGTGGACTAGTTCATACAATCAGGGGGATGGACAAGCAACAAAGTATTTATGCCTAGGGTTGCAGCATGCTCTCCCACCTATATTATGATTTGAGTTGATTTGCATTCTGAGAGCTCCGTAGCATTGTGAATTGTGTACTACTACAAATATGGTGTTTTGAGCATATTACTTATACAAGGCCCACATGATTTCCTATCATAGTAGCCCTGGGTGAGTCGAGGGTCTTCGGTTATCCCCTTAGATAGTTGTGGTAGGAGGGAGACCTATTATATTGGAGGATTGTATTTGATCAATTGGATGAGGATGGCATCTATTGGAGACCATATCAGTGGATACCGCAGTGGGCAGATCAAAGATATGAGATGTGTAGGCTATATATGGACTGGTTTCTTTTGGGAAGACATGATTATGTGGTTAGAACTTTCTATTATGATTGTGTGATGAGACAGTTTGGGCACATCTAGGTACCTCCATGTTCGAGATCGACATATCAAAGATTAGCATGGAGTTCCACTAATCTTGGGGACAATCAATGTCTGACTAGGGATGATGTATACTTCAGTGATTCAAATGATGAAGACCATGACCTGCCCCCAATCTTCAAGGCTAATGACATTGGTACCACTCAGGCCTATGAGGAGTGGTGGGTTATAGCTAGGCTAGCACCAATGTTCCCTTTTCACCACCCTGTGGGTTTTGTCAAACCTCTTCTAGGTCACAGAGGGGACAAAGATGATGATCAAATAGATGCACCCACAGATGATGATGATATTGTGCCCGATGTCTTTTTAGGTTCATATGAGGAGAATTAGGATTACAAGGAGGAGGATGAGGAGGAGGAGACATAGTCCATGAGTGAGGATACTACTGAGATCGAGGAGGATCCAGTTGCCTCCAATAGGGTAGAGGTACCACCTATCAGATTGAACAAATCAAGTCCCACATTCAGGTCAGAGATCCACACGCATGAGCATGGGGAGGCTAGTGGTAGTAGGCCACCTGCACCACTAACACAGAGAGGGGCCACCATATTATAGTTAGACCCTGACCAAAGGAATGGAGAGCCATGTGATGATTTGATATTATTTCTTTATGCATGCATGTTTTATATATATGCTTTATATATGATTATGATAGTTATTGATTTTCTTTTTTTTTCTATTTTATAGGATCTATATGAGAATGACGTCAGCTCTACCATCAAGCGATCACAAAACTGATGCCCCAGCTACATGCAGAGGATGATGTAATTAGAGATTACATGCCCCGACCTTCTATGGGACCACATGCAAACCTATTTGAGTCCATGGAAAGATTGGGTGCACCATACAAGAGGGCAAGGATCCACGCTGACTAGCTTCAGAAAAAGCTCACAACAGTCCCAACCTCTCGAGTTTCTACCAACAACAGAGTAGAGAGTGACCTATGGGCAGAGGTCTTGGGTTGTAGGAGGAGCTTGTGAGGGTATAGGAAAATAGGGATTGCATAGATCAAGAGTGGTTTGAGGCACTTGTATGGGAGGCGAGAGAATCTGGGTTGGTAGAGGGAATGTGACTAAACTTGACCCAGTCGCATACTATTGTATCTCGACAACCATAGAGATTGCCAACCTCTAAGGGATCTAGCAATCATAGACCCTATTAGCTTTTGTACTAAGTGATGCATATGTACCAAAACTTTTGATTATATATATATATGAGAATTTGTGTTTATGTTTTCATGATCTTGTGTTTAATTAAATGTCAATGTGATTGATCAAATACCCTATGTTAGAATATTTAATAAATATCTCCATGATTTAATGCTTTATGTGATCTAATTAAACAATTTATAGTTTATGTTAGATGTTACACTATGATTAAATATGCTATGTTAACTAAAATACTCCTATGATATAATGATATTAAATTCATATAAGGATAAATAAATTAACATAACACATTATATTTTTGAATAACATGGCAACTAAAGTAATTAAACAAAGAATTTGAATAATTATCCTAGAATCTAAGATACACACACACATGTTACCATGTATCAAAAAAGAAAGAAATGTGAGATAAAATAGAACATATCTATTTAACCTAACAACATCGCTCTAACACAATATTCAAAAGAGGAAAAACTAAATTTAATATCGATGCAAATGCGTGGCATTGATAGGTTCTTTTAGAGGTGTACCATCCATTTCTGTCAATGTGTAGGCTCCAGACCCATAGTTTTCTCTGATAATGTAAGGGCCTAACTAGTTAGGGCTGAATTTTCCTTTTTCATTAGGGAGAGCATTGAAATTTCGTTGGTTTTCATATAATACTAGGTCACCTTGATTAAATTCATGAGGAATGACATTATCATTTTGAGTTGATGCAGTCGTTGTTCTTTGTAAGTATTTTTATCAATGAGCCCTTTAAGAGCAATTCTCAAGGTAGGAATTTCTAACTCTAAGGGCATTATTTCTTCACCACCATAGACTAGGTTATATGAAGTATTTCTAGTGGATGTTCTAACACTCGTATGATAAGCCCATAACACGTATGTTAACTGCGTATGCCAATCTTTATTGTTTTTGCTTACTTTTTTCACAAAATTTATTCAATAGTCTTGTTATTTACTTCTGCTTGTCCATTTGATTGTGGATAGTATGGTGTTGAAAAATGATGTTGAATATTGAATGTTTCCAAGAATTTATTTATGCCATTTTTTTTGAATGGGGTTCCATTATTTGAAACTAATGCAGAAGGGAGACCATAGTAAGCAACAATATGCTCCAATATGAAATGACATATTACGTTAGATTTTGTGGAAAAAAGAGGTATAGCTTCTAGCCATTTTGTGAAGTAATCAGTTCTAGTAATGATAAATGTATGTCCGGTGGAAGAAGGTGGTGATATCTTCCCAATAATGTCAAAACCCTAAACCAAAAATGGCCAAATAGGAACTTGAGCACAAAGTTCAGAGGTAGGGGAATGAATCAAATTGTTATGCTCTTGACATTTATGACATTTTTTTGTGTACTTAAAAAAATCTTGTTCCATGTGTCTCCAGTAATAACCTATGCAGATTAATTTTTGAACTAAGGATCTCCCTCTAAAATTCCCCCCACAATCACTTGCATGAGCTTCTTCAAGTGCTATAGGGATTTTAGATTGTTTAAGAAATCTAAGTAAAAGGCCATTAAATGATCTTAATAATAGAACACTGCCAGGATTATGTATTTGGATGCAATCTTCCGCATACAAGCTCGAGTGTTCTTAGTTGTAGTTCAAGAAAGGTATCATATTTTAAATAGTTAAATATCATTGCATACCATTCACTAGAATTAATAGTATAGGTTCATATCACCTCTTTGCTCTCATTTTCTATTGATGGTTTAGGGATCATTTGAACTTTAAATGTGAAGTCAACAAGAGGATCATTGGGAGATACAAGGGAAGCGGTGCTTTCCATTGCATTTGTGTGTCGATTGTCCTTTTGTGGGATGTTTTCTACCATATATGATTCAAAATTTTCTAATAATTTAATTGTAATATCTCTATATCAGACAAGATTATCATGATTTTCTTGATATGTGTCATTTATTTGTTTAATAATTCAGAGTGAATCTCCAAATATAGAGATGTGTTTGACTTTTAATGCTAACGCAACATGTTTACTGGCTATTAAATCCTCATACTTTGTAGTATTATTTGTACATAGGAAGTTTAGATGGAAAGATAAGGGAATATTCTTACTTGAAGGAGGAATTAATATAACCTTTTCCTCGGAGCCTATTCTACACTTTGAACCATCAAAGTACAATTCCCATGTTTCTTTATCTTTTTGAATAGCCAACACATTCTCATTTGGGAATGATTCTATGTTAGGAAATGCTAGGGGAGAAGGAGCATCAACTAATTGGTTGGTCAAGTCTTGTCCTTTAATTGCTTTTTATGAAACAAACTTAAGGTCAAACTTAGTTAACAAAATAACCCACTTAGCTAAGCATCCTGAAAAAATCTATTTTAGTAAAAATATGTTTTAAGGGATCAAACTCTGTTATAACATGGATTTTGGAATTCAGTAAATAATGTCTTAGTTTACTAGTAGCAAACACAAGAGCCAAACATTGTCTCTTTATTGTTGTGTATCTTGTTTCATAATCAATCAAAGTTTGGCTAATGTAATAGATAGGATGTTCCTTACCATTATCATCTTGTTGAGCCAACAATGTTGCAAGAGCATGGGATGATGCTATAGTGTAAAGGATCAATGACTTGTGTTGCATAGCAGGTTGTAGAATAGGTCAAGTAACAAGATAATATTTCAAACTCTCAAAGGCCTATTTACAATCCTCATTCCAATTAAACTGAATATATTTCTTAAGGAATTGTGTGAATGGTAATGTTCGATCTGCTAAGGAAGCTACAAAACAACAGATAGCCTAAATCCTTCCTTGTAACTTATGTAATTGAGAGATGTTTCTAGGAGGTGGCATGCTAATAATAGCATCAATTTTCTTCATGTCCACCTCAATTCCCCTATTAGATATGATAAAACCTAAAAGTTTTCCACTGTCTATGCCAAAGACACACTTCTTCAAGTTCAATCTCATGTTGTACTTTCACATTCGCTCAAATATTTAATGAACATTTACATAGTCTTGTCAAGTTAAATATTTGGCTAGAATTTCATCAACATAAACTTCCAAGATCTTAGATATGTAATCATGAAATATCAATGTCATTGCCCATTGATATGTTGCACCTATGTTTTTCAATCCAAAAGGCATGACCACTCAAAAAATGTTCCCCAAGCTATAGTGAAGGTTGTCTTGTATTGATCTTGAGGATTGATAAAGATTTGGTTATATTTAGAAAATCCATCTATGAATGGCAAAAAACATGTCTTGCAATTGTGTCTACTATCATGTCGATATTAGGAAGGGGAAAGTCATCTCTTAAAGATTCTTTATTCAAATCTCTAAAGTATGTACACATCCTAATATGATTATCAGGATTTGCAACTGTGACAATATTTGAGATCCATGAAGAATAATCGATAGATCGAATGAAGCCAATGCCAAGAAGTTTCTCAATTTTGGTCTTAACGAGTAATGTTATCTTAGGATTCATCTTTCATATTTTCTGTTGCACTAGTTTAACATCTTCTATGAGGACTATGTTATGTGTTACAATCATAGCATCAATTCCCGACATGTCTAAGTAAGTCCAAGCAAAGATTTTGGGAAAGTCATGAAGTAAAGTTGCATGATATTCTTGTTCGTCTTCATTAAGGAACTTCCCTACTTGAATTAATTTCTCCTCGTTATTGATATCCATTGGTATGTTGACTGTATCTACCAAAGGAATTTCTTTTGTTTTTTCTATTTCAGGATTATACTCCTCTTTATCCTTGACACTTTCATTGCTTTTTATTTTCTTCATCATCTTGTTTAGTACTAACCATAACACATGTGACCCATTTATTTGTGAGAAGGGTGAATGATTTATCATAGACTCCTAGCATTTCTTTCAAAGCTTCATCATCCTCAAAATATTCCAAAGACTCATTAGAATTTACATCGATCAACTCAGGATGCTTCAATGTGAGAAATGGTTTGTTAGAGTTACATATGATAGTGTTGATGTTGAGTGAAGGTTGTTTTGTTGCTTGTGTTATCTTATAAGGGCAATAACTTGAACCACTTTTTGTTTCTTGTGTGTTAGGCTCTATAGAGATACAAATGACTTGACATTTCTTTCCACATCCTTTTCCATTATAACCAAGTTGCTTCATGAGCTCATAACCTCTCCCATAAAGTATTTCCATTTTTTTCGGGTTTAGTGGTTGTTGATAATATATCTCATCAAAATTTGGTGTATAGCTTGTGTATTCTTCCAAAGTAGATGAGGTAGATGGTTTTGAGATGCTCTTTCAATTTTGTGTTGACATTACCATTGGTTGCTTTTGATTTTCAGTGTCTTTTGTTGTTGTCTTATATTCTCCCAAGAACATTGGTGTGAAATCCAAGGAACCCCAATCATCTTCCAATAACTTAGTAAGTTCATCAATGTTTTTTTCATGTTATGTGCCTTCTTTTATGACTTATTGTAGTGTACTAGATTCTAATGCTTTTAAAGGATCTCGTCCTTCTCTCTCTGTCATCAAACAACTTTGGGGTTTGGGATCGACTTTTAGTGTGTAGAATATTTTGTTATAGATATAATTCATGACATGATGCAAAGTGGAAGGCACACCATTTAGCTCATGAATCCAAGGTCTCCCTAAAAGGAGATTGTAAGAAATATCATCAGGAATAACATGGATTAGAGTTTGTAATGTTACATTCCCGACTCTAATAGGTAATGTGATGAATCTAAGTGGTTGTTTCCCTATGTTATCAAATCCGAGAATATAGATAAGGAATTGGGTTTAATATTGCTTTTACTCACTTTAACATTTTCCAAAAGTCTTGCACTACACACATTCAGGGTGAAACCATTGTCAACAAGGGTTTGTTTTATCACAATTCGATCGATATGGACTATTATGTTGAAGGACTCATATTTATTTTGAATTTCTAAGGGTCATGGTAACTCACTCTGGTGAAAAAATATGTCCAAGTTCATTTAATTCATTCCTTGAATTAGTGTTGCTACATCATTTGAACTAGCGTTAGAAGGAATTGTAACTTGTTGCAAAGCCTCTTGACGAATCCTATGATAACTAGGTGATGTTTGAAGTAGTTCCCATATGGAAATGTTAGTAGGGGTATTCTTAAGGTGTTCAACAAGATTATATTCCTTTCCATTGTTTGCAGTCAAACGAGGAGCACTAGGCAAGATATGATTAGGCAAGGGTAGTGAAACATGAGTTGTTTGTTGTTTCCTATTGTTTCTTGTATTGTAGGTATGCGCAACGATATTATAACTCTTTTGTTGGGAAGAATTACCATTGTCAAGAGAAGTCTTGATTTTTGGTGGTTCAAGGATGGGCATAGGTTGGTTTTTGAACTTGTGGTTTTTGCGAAAGAGGATAAATTATGAGTTGTGGTGTGATGGCATTAATGTCTTTGTATTTTTGTTTTTCATGAAAATCCTTAGTGGATGAACCTTGTGAGATGAAGTCCTCAAAGGCTTCATCTAACATGTCAAAGTCATCACTAGTAAAAGGCTTGAGGGATAGGTTAACCTTTAAAAGGAAACTTGACATAACTCTACTTTCCTAAGTGTCTCGGTTGATGTTTTTGTTGTTTTTGTCTTTTATTTTTTTGTTTTCTAATGAATACAAAATGAAATATAACTTTCCTATGAATGCAATAATATTGAAAATGTAGAATTCTAATGCCACTTTTAACTAAAATATGCAATAAATTCTCTTCTCAATGTTACCAAATCTAGCAAATAAACAAGAATTTGAAAGAAAAAAAAATTGTTTCAGACTATTACTTCTCAAATTTCATAACAAAGATAGAATTCTTATCAAAAGTCAAAAACCACTGAGAATTTTTTCTATCAAAAGTTGTACAAGGACTCATTCGCCACCAAAGGCGAATGAGACTTGGTGTAGGTATTTGTAAGGATAAAAAAGGTATCTAAAACACCAGAACATGCCTAGAAATCTCACTGATCAAGGTGTCCAGGGACTCATTTTCCACTAAAGGCGAATGGGTCCTAGTTTTAGGGTTTTTTGAGTTTAATTTCAAATTTTTTGAGTTATTTTTGTGTATATGTTGTCTCAAATATGTGACAGTGAATTTTGTAACAAATTTTCTAAATATGAGGTCTCTAAATGCAAGTTTTATTATGATTAAAAATTTACTAAGATGATTAAATCTAGAATGCAATTTCAATTAAAATACTTGAATGATGATCTCAATGTGAACAAGATGGAAAACTGAATTAGATTTAAAGTACTTTTCTAGATTTTCAATGAATATAAGAAATGCAAACATGCAATTTTATCCTACATACAATGCTCTCTAATGCACAATGAAGAAATCCTAAAATGCAATATAAACTTAATGAAAGCTAGGATCTAGGGTTTGAGTGCACTCCAAGTCAAAAACTAATATGTTCAATACAAGATCAGGTTCAACAAAATTACACATAGATAAAGGGAGAGAAGGCTATGAATTTTATCCCCCTTTGTCTAGATTAGGTTTCATTCAAAAGATGAGATCCAAATTTTTTGAAATAACTATCAACCCAAGAGGTGAATTAAGTCAAGATTGAGGGATCTTGCAATATTTCCTTTATACAAGGATGGGGTGGTGAGATAAATCACAACTTGAGGAAAATGAATTAAACCAATATGCAAGCCCTAATTCTAGGTCTAACACATGTAATGCATAAATCTAACACAAAACAGAATGAAACTATAACTTTTTTCTAGCAAAAAAAGGAGGATATAATACTATGCACCTGGGAAAATCTAACTTTTTTGAATTACTAATAGGGACTCATTTTCCACCAAAGGAGAATGGGTCTTGGTAGGCTTGTTTGGGGAGCTCTAAACCTGAAAAAAAGCCTATACAATGCAAATTCTACTGCCCTTCAATGCCTAACAGGAACTCATTCACCACTAAAGGTGAATGGGTCTTGCTAGGTCCTTCCAAAAATCTCTAAATTTGTTCTGCAAATTCTAGGTCCTCTTTTCCTTTACACTTTGAAATTCCTATTTTCAAATCTGGATTTTCCTATAACCTGTAAGAAAAATTTGGTAGCTTGTTGGTGGATAGGGGTTTTCCTTAGTCAAACCCCTTGTTGGTAATTAAACCTTTGATGATGAATGAAAATTTGAAACATGTGAATGTGTGTGCAATCCTAATCTTAAGTGTGTCTAAGACTAAGATCTATGGGAATGTAAAGGAAATTATATCCAATTATGTTAGAATAGAACCCTTGAATGAAATATGAACAATGCAAAAGACTCACTAAAGAAGATGTCTAATCCCTTTAATAAGCCACAAATATGAATATACCTCTTGTAGGCTATAAATAGGATGATTACACTAGTAGAATTTGACAAATAAATGACTATATGACTAAAAATTTTAGTCACGTGACTAAAAATTTTAGTCACGTGACTAAAAATTTTAGTCATGTGACTAACACTAGTAGAATTTGGCAAATAAATGACTAATTTGGTCATTTATAAGTGACTAATTTAGTCATTGGGTAAAATCACAACTAAATGACTAATATCAAACAAATAAAAATGACTAAATAAATTATTAATATTAGACAAATAAAAATGACTAAATATATGACTAAATTAATAACTAAATAAATGACTATTACTCCTCTATTCCTTTTTCTTTCGAATTTGATCATAATGCATAAAGCTTAAGCTCCCCTCATGGGACCCTTACTTAAGCGGGCCACTTGGCCGCCTAGGTTGCTTGGTGCACCAAAAATACCTATTGCATGAAAGGCATTGCCTCTCGCTGCAATCTTAAGGCCTTGACATATTTTATAAAAAAAATTAATATTTACATTCTTTAACTTTTATTACTCATTATGTTAATGAATTATTAATATTTTTAACTATGATTTGAAGTTAGTTTGATAAAGATGACTAAATTATTAATTAAAGTGGATAATTAAAAAAAAAAATTTGAATTAAGGCAGTGGGTGGTATTATAATATTATAATATATTATAATATAATATAATATTATATAATATTAAATATATTTAATATAATATTATTATATAATATATTTAATATTATTTATTTATTTGATTTCGTACCTTAATGGCCGAGCATAATGGGTGGGCAAATCTTGGCCATAATTTTTAGACTCCCTGCCATAATGTCGAATGGGGGTTGGGAAAGCCATTGTTTTCAAGGATTCTAAAACCATCGTTAAAACCTTATTTTTAGGCTGTAGCTTGCCAAATCAGAGAAGTGAAAGGTCAAAACCAGTGAAGAAGAGTTTGAAGTAGCCGAAACCAATAGCGGTGGGGAAAGTAACAAAATTTGTAGGTAAAGAATGCCTTAATGTTAAAACCTAAATGTGCTTAGTATTAGGATCTTGGCTGTAATTTTCATTTTAAAAACATACTCTAAAACCCTTGTTGTCAAGGACTCACTAGGTGAAGAATGCCTCTTTTTCCTTGAAAAATGACTATTCATATGGGTAGAACATATCCATCATTGTACTCTGTTATAGCACATATGAAGATTATCTCTTCCTAGTAACTACCATGGCTACAATTCTCATTGTAGCTTGCTCCCTATCTCAGCCATATATCTTTTTTTATAACTTCTTTTTTCATTTTTCAGACACAACTATTGGACATGCTTTTGGAATAGAAATATGGAGGATCTGAAGAGTTGCTTCTTGGATAGCTTCAGTTTTTCTTCATAGCTTTCTTGGTATTTATGTTTTTGTGGATCATCTGCCTAATTTGCTTTCTTGGTATGTATGTTTTTGTGGGTCATTTGCCTAATGTAATACACTTCTAGTTTTTTTTGTTTTCAATTGCAATTTTTTTTTTTTATAATGATTTTCTTTGTGTATTGAGCAATGCAGATGGGTCAATCACTTGAATCTTTTGGCAAATGGAAATCTATTTTGTGCCTTCTTTTCAGTTGTGAAGTAGTAATAAGTGTCTTATTTTTTTTTGTATACAAAACATTCTTGCCCACTGGTTTCTTTTGAATTTCTAGTTGCCAAAGGCATCCATGTATCTATATGATACGAAATTGTAAAAGACCTTGCAAAAATTTTAAAGGTCTAAATGAATTTATATTTTAAAGAAAAATAGAAAGTTAACAGTCTTAATGCAGATCATAGTGATCCACATAAAAAGACCTTTACATTGTCTAATGATTTATATTCGGCATCTCATTTCCAGTACTCTAAAATAATACTCGTATAGAATGGACATGAATATCACCAGGGAGAATTAAGAAACATTGTTAGAGTTTCTCAAACACAATGTCATAAAGTGGCAACATAAAAGTATGTTCACAGTTCTGGCTTGAGATGTGTATATTTTATGTCTAAATTTCTGCACATAGGAAATTTATCTTGCTTCATGTTTGTCTCATTAAAACTTTTTCTTTCCATAAAAGTCTAGATAAATTTGCTCTATTTGCTGGACTTTGGCACTATATATCAATCAGACTTAGCCTAAACTAAGGCAAATCTCAAATTATCCAAATCATTTATATGTCATACAAATATGGTGTGTTGCATAGAAATTGATTATTCAAGAAAATATTAGGTAAAAAGGGAACTTTAAAGATAGGAGCATCCAACCAAAAGCATTTACACACCACACTTTCAAACTTCTATGTAAGTATCATGTAGTTTTAACAATTTTTTTGAAAGAAAACTGTAAGTAGGCTGTCCAATCATCTAAAAATAAAATTATATTTCACCACACAACCCCCACCATTTCCCCTTTTTCCCAAAAATGAGGAGCTTACTGAAATTCCTTAGCATCTTCAAAGGGCTACGTGGAAGAAATTTATGTGCATGCATATTAATGACCACAAACGAGCCACCCATATGTATAATTTTACTTCCCCAAGTTTTTGTATGGCTTTGTATCATGGCTGCAAGCAGAAAACGTTAAAAAGTTTGTAGCATAAAAGGTGATGAAAAAAATCTGAAGTGGCATTTTTCATTGAAAGATTATTTTTCCAAAGTAGCCTATTGGTCTTTTTGACATAAAACATCTTTATGATGGATTCCCTCCATGAGCCTCTTGATAGTAATGTCAATTCTTTGGTATATTGGATTGAGAAGGACCAACATATGAGTTTTTATGTTTTTCTTTGTTAGGTTATTCTGCCTGTAATATTAGAGGACTATCATGGTAGGTGGATCTGTCAAGCTATGGAGCTATAGTATTACAGTTGAGAATGTATTCTTGTGACTACATTATTTTGCATTTGAGAATGTGCTTGGAGAAGTAGAAGACTGTGATTATTTTGCTTAAGTACTTATTTAAAAGCTTCTCCATACAACCTTTCTCTTATACATGTGCTCTGTAAGGATCAAAATCTCAATAGTAGATGGCTTTAGAGGTTGCTAGACTAGTATATTAGTTTTTATGTCATTCATTGCTTGGTATCCTTCACTCTAGTAATACTGGAGGAAGCCCTCGGTCTGGATTTCTTAAGTTGTGGACTTATGGCACTTGAGAACATACTAAAGAAGTGCAAAATTGTTAGTATTTTTGATCGAGCACCTAATTAGTGGTTACCTGGAAAACACTTTTATGATGATATACTCTAGAAGTACCTAAGAGAAAATTTGTGTTAGAAACCAAGATCTGAAAGGATGAATGGACCCATAATGATGACAAATCTGGAAGTTGTCTCTCGAAGCCAATGCCAAACTAAAACTAAAACTGCCCATAGGATGAGTACCATCAAGATTCTGAAACATTAACCATAAAAACATGTCCTTCAAATGAGAAAGATCTAAACCAATGTGAATCAAGAACTGTAAAATCCCAATGTGAAGTGTGAACCAAAGCAAACCAACAATGTGTCCAGTGAAGCAAGAAAGACGCTAGAAGGAGACAACAGGAAACCAGACAAACTCATGCGAGTTGTCACCAACATGAAAGATGGATGCAAGAACCCCCTTTAATGGAAATTTATATCAGTTCTTTATTACAATACCCAATGATTGTGGAAGGAGATAATGGAAAACTACAGAAACATAAGCAAAAATGAAAACCTAGCACACAAAACAAAAATGAATGCATGCATAAAATAGGTTACATGTATTCTGTAAATGACCTCAAATCTGCATAGAGGCTGAAACCAGCTTTCCAACGCCGTAAAAATCATGAAAAATGGATAAGCAAGTCACAAGATACGTCTCCCGAAGTGAAAAAGGAAACATTTGACTTCTGAGGAAGAAAAAAGCATCAAAAAGGAAAAACCAGAAAACCACACTAGCACCATTATGTAGAGCATCGAAACATCTTTCTGACGATATCTTGTTTAAAAAATAATGACGGCGTATGCCCAAGATATGCCCATTTCTGTGAAATTTTTCCAAAAAGCTCTGATTTGGCCCCCAGAAGCCCTCAGGGGCTAAACAAAATTCAGCCCCTAGTCGCATGTAGGACCAGGGGCTAGTGTGCAGGGAGCTAGCGGCAAAGCCCTTAGTCACCTACGTGACCGGGGCTGGGGCTGGAGACTTCCAACTAGGCGCTGGGTGCGGCCCTTAGTCACTCACGTGACCACTGTAGGGGCTGGAGCGGCTGATGGGGGCTGGGGCTCAGCACTGAGTCCCCGATATGACCTCCATCTAGGAGCCCGCGGGGCTTAAACAAGAGTGGTAGTTGGAGAAGTTCGGCATGTGGTGGCGGTGGTGGCCGGTAGTGCGCGTGGTGCTACCATTTTCAACTGGCCGCGTAAAAAAAACCTTGATTTTGATTTTTTTATAGTTTTTATTTTTTGGAAATGATGCCTCATAAACTATGCCTGGGGGCCGTATGGCCCTTGGGCAAAAATTTGCCTCTCCGGACGACTGTGTCCAAATCAGACAAACTTTATATGAAAATGGGGGTTTTTGGGCGCTGCAAATCCAACAGCGAGGTTTGTTTGGGCCCAAAGTGCTCCAAAAATTAGGCGACCCCTAGATCTATCAGAAAAATCATCGATCTTACAACCCTCACAGATCTGGAAAACGTGACGAATATGAATAAAATGAAAGCCATTTCTGACTTTTTCCAACACTATGAATCCAATAGAAAACCTTGATCTGATCCAAGACGCTGCATAATGATGCTCAAGGAATGAAACCCTTGAGGGACTCTGAACGAGCTCTGCAATGAAATCCTCAAAAAAAGTTGAGAAGGGGCTGTGAATCGAGGCTCTGATACCATGTTAGAAACCAAGATTTGATTGGAAACCAGAATAGACCTTCCATAGAAGAGGAAAATGAAAAAGCAAAAGTTTGCATGAAATGTGCAAATTGATATATTCGAAGTACCAAATAATACAAGAGATAATTTGCTTCATAAAAGAAAAGATTCCTAAACCTAATCTTATCTTGAGCAACAAGATAGCTCAATAAGATAAGGATAAAACCTATAACTTAGGAATTAAATAATTACGAAAGTAAACTTATGCAAAGTTTAATTAATAATTAATTACACCAACAATTTTCTCCTTTGGATGTTTCCTCAAGGGAGACCAATATAATTGATGTAATGCTTTTCCCTGTTGGCAATCCTCCATCAGTAATACTGCAATATTTGTGGGTAGTTGGATTTGTCAAGTTGGACTTGTGGCATTGCATTTGAGAGCATATCGTAGATCTCCCCTTCAACCCTATACATGATAGTAAGACTGGTATACTAATATTTATAACTTTCCTCATTGATTATTCTCCACTTATACTGGATGACACCTTTGGGAGGTGAATTTTCCAAATTGTGTACTTGTGGTTATGTGTTTGAGAACATATCGAAGAAGCAAAAGACTGATCAATTCTCCTACATAATCAATTAGGAGTGTGCTTTAGAGTCCTCTTCTAGCAATTTTGCATCTTTTGTGTATTGGCTTGTGGAAGAAAAATATGCTAGTTATTTAATAGTTTGCTTTTTCTTCTTGGGTATCCTTGACTAGCAATATATGAGGAAGGATTTGGAACACGGATTTATAATTTATGAACTTGTGGGATTACAGTTGGAAAGATAATGAAGAAGTAGAAGATTGATCATTTTACTAAAATATCTAAGTAGTAGTTTAACAGTAAAGACATCTCTTATATAGGTGTGCTCTGGAAGCCTCTTGATGAAAAGTTTGTTTGGTTTGATATATTTTCTTGTGGAAGATGAGCATATTGGATTTTTAACCATATTATCCAAGTCCCAAATCAATAGTTTCCTTCAAAACATGCTCCTATGATAGATTTTTTTTAAGTTAATTTTATTTGATCATGGAAGCTAATGGTGGTCATGTGAATTTCAAGGAAGGGTGTAAATTACCAATCCAGTGGTTCTTTCTTTCTATAGTTTTATCATGCATGGACAAATGGTAAAAGAGGATCTTTTAAATTACTAGTTACTATTATCAATCTTCTTCAAATTTGAGTGCCTTGTTAGTCCTTGCCTATGTAGGCAAAGACTAATGTTTACACGGAGCTTTTTGGCTATTACTTTGGTCCTCAAAAACCACGCCAGTATGAAAATAAATGGTTTATCCTAATGTTTTGCGGATTGTAATTTTTAAGATGTAATTTTGGCTAGATTTACCTTTTTCTTGATTGGTGGATCATATTTTCCTAGGGGTTTTAGCTTTTCCTCTTTACAAATTTGAATCAAAAGCAAGCAAGGAAATATATTTTTGATGGTTTCCTATGTTTTATGGAAACATTCTCACAGCCAATCAAAAGCAAGAAAAGGAAATTTTTTTGATGGTTTCCTATGTTTTGTGGGCTATATACTTGTCTCTGTTATCCGTTGAGAGTCTATTTGTAGGGTCCTCTGGTTCGATGTGTCTTAATAATGGGTTGCGATGGTTCCCTAGTGGCCACACAGAGGA
This sequence comes from Sequoia sempervirens, assembly GCA_007258455.2. Lineage (NCBI taxonomy): Eukaryota > Viridiplantae > Streptophyta > Pinopsida > Cupressales > Cupressaceae > Sequoia > Sequoia sempervirens. The sequence continues at coordinate 68,057 of VDFB02283211.1, forward strand.
AGGTGTCTCTTGTGTAATGTTTGTTCACCATGTGTTGCAGCGTGATGCATTGTAGGGCTCTTGAGATCTCAACGTTTAATATAAGCACTCATTTAATGAATGGCTCTAAGTTTTCTCCCCTCTTTGAAATTAAAATCTGCAGGGCTTCTATTGATTTCAATGATGTCGCCAATCTGTATTTTTTTGGCGAGAAAAACTCTTTCGACAATAACCAATGACAAGTGACAGTGATGTGCTGATTTACAATTATGTTTGGTATGCTCTGCATTCTATTCTCCAGGCAGAATTTGGGGATTGACAATAGGTAAGTGATAAAAGAGCAGTATTTTATTTTTCCTTTTCTGGCGATTGTTATTATTATTTTTTGACATGGACGCTATCATTGTCAGGTATTCCTTGGAATATGAATTTTCGCTAAAGCCTTGTTCCTTTCAAATGGGTGGAGAGAAATTGATGTAAATGTTGAGAAGAATAGTCTATGCAGTTCAACAAGCATAGGTAAGTGTCAAGGTTTTTGTATATAGTGGTGTAACACTTATTCATTTATCAGAAAGAATTATGTGCCTATTGGAAATGTGCAAGCCACAATTTTAGAGATAATCTATGAATTTATTCTTGAAATTGAAAAAAACTTCGTAGTAGTTTGCTCAATATATGGGGGAGTAGGTTTTGTGTTAGAATGTGAACCTATTCAAAGTTTCAAACTTGGTATTAGGGTTAGTATTGAGTGTTTGGATAGGAGCTCTCATTGACTGGCTTGACAAAAATAAATTGTCAAGGGTATCTCTAGTTGGCCTTCATTTTATTATAGTTAGTATTATATTTTCTTCCATGTGGGTGAATTCCTAACACAAACTTCACCATTAGTCCTTTATAATAGAAATTTCAAGCATTTAGGGTAGCAAACAATCCATGCATTAGAACTTCAAATGGTGCCAAAGTGTTTCAGATGCCTGTGAAATATATGCATTCTGCCTTCCACACATTCATCTTTGATATTGAGCCAATGCAATGATGGATTGGAACTCCCCAAGAATTGGATCTATGGTATGTTCAGTGATGACGCTGAAAAATTCTAGTGGTCAAGGTGTATTGGCCCATAAAATTGTATTTCCTCCCTGGCATGATTGGCACAGGTTATATAATGGTAATATTCACACAAACTTCATTCTTTGTAGCAAATATTGAATTGAGAATTAAATATTTATGTATACATTATTGCAACGTTATTTCATTGTCAATTTAATACCTTTTAGATTTGATGTGTGCTCTCATTACTCGATAATGCCCACCTCTTGGATATTCATGTTCCTTCTTTCAGCTAAAGAAGGCTCCTATCCGAGTGAGCTACTAACTACATTTTCTTGAAAGTTTCTAAAGCCTTCTAAATAAATCCATTTTGTGCAAATCCTACATGAAAGTGTAAGAATGAGATAAACAAACTAAGTATGCATCTACTCGTCTAAATAAGACATTGCATCAAAGATTCAAGAGATTTAAACTATTTTAAACACAGGAACCTTAAGAAATATGTCCTATTGCTCTCTAACTTTAAAGATTTCTCTAATCTACTTTGCTCTCAGATTTAAATAAGCTAATAGATTATTGAAATGACACTTAAAGAATGAGAATTAAGCTATTATGATTCCTAAATGCAACTAAGATGATTCTACAGTAAAACTTATGAGAAAGAAACTACTGTAAACAACCATGATTGATGAACTAAAATGCTTGATTGCTTGATGATTGCTTCTATTTGCTTGATTGCTTGAATGCTTGGAAAACCTGCAGAGTAAGATTGCACAAATTAGGATCCTTTTCCTGTAGCCAGAAACCTATATTTATAGATTTCACGGCACACATTTGTGAAGGGGTAACACAACAGAGGTTGAGATTCAATCTGGAGAATTGAATGGTATGAGATGAGAAGGTGGAGCTGATCATGGAGGATTGTTCCTCCCCATGAAAACACTAGGCAAGATGAGAGGAAAGATTTGAGGCAGAAGATTGAGAGGATTTCCTGCAGGTTTGTCCCCGAAGCTCTTCCCGTGAATGACAGTTGAATTAATTAGATTTGAAAAATCTAATTTTATTGGTGAGTGAATAGAGGGATATGATTTATGCATTTATTTAAATATTTTTGGTTTATTTAAATTCAGCAAAAGAGGAATAAATAATTTAATAAAACAAACTTATAGAAGTTGTTTATTAAATTAAAAATAAAAGGAATATGATAATTAAATTAAAGATTCTAGGATATCTTTATTTAATTAAGAAGAAATGTGATGAGGTAATTAAATAACACAAATTATTGAAGCTGTGTATTTAATTTAAGATAGAATTAATAGATAAAGTATAGAAGAAATAATAATGATAATAATTAAATAAAAGAAAGTATTTAATTTTGTTTATTTAATTAAGAGGGAAATAATATGATAAAATAGAAGAATTAATAATGAACTTAATATAAATTAATATTTCTATTTATTTACTAAGTAGATGAATTTAAGATTAATTAATCAAATAAGTCGTATTTAATTAATTAGATTCTCCAGACCATTTTTAGGTGTCTACACTACAAACATTATAGTCCATGAGAGATCATGTTTATTTGAGGCATTCTATCAAACAATTTGCATGCCTTGTTTATACCTTCACATTTTGCATCCATGTCTAGCAGAGCATTTCCAACTATTAAGTTTGATGAAACCCCCCCTTCCATTTTTCTCTGATGTATCTCTATACCCTATTCCAAAGCTCCCATTTCTTGCAATCCATGAGATCACATTTATTTTAATCATTCTATCAAACAATTCTCAAACCTTGTCTACACTTCCAGATTATGCGTACATATCTACCATAGCATTTTCAACTATTGGATCTCCATACCTTGTTCTAAAGCTACCATTTTGGCATAGGCAAGGAGGATGCTATCAAAAGTCACCTTCCAATTGTGTTTACTTGAAATTTTCTAAAGCATTTTCAACATATGCAAATTGTGAATATCCTACAATCATTGCAGTCCATGAGAGCAGATTTCTTTGGGTCATTTTGTTTGACATTTTACTTGTTTTTATCCTTTTTTTGGTAGGTTGTGGCACCAACTGGAAGCACCTTGGTGAATGATTTGACCTTGAAAGTAGAACCCAGTTCTAATCTTCTTATCACTGGTAAGTATCATATATAATTCTATGCAATCAACTTTTATTATTATATCTTGGTTTTACAATCTTGGACATCAGCTTGAAGTAAAGAATTGATACTAGCCATTTTTCTTGGTTGTTCCATAATATTTCATTGTCTCCAAAATTGATTTAGCTTGTATAAGCCATTTTTCCTATTTAAGACATCTATTGAATGTATAAGAAGTGATCTTTTCACAAGCAGTTGATGCTACATATTAAGGGATAGAATCATATACGAAATAAATTACTTAATTGTTTTTGGAACTCAATTTGTAATAATTTTAGTTTCTTGGCATGTTCATGTTGTAGATCCAAATTGGAGTCTGAAAAGCTCTTTATTTCGGGTGCTTGGAGGCCTTTGGCCATTCGATCTATATCATTCTTAGAAAGTGTGATGTTCAATATTAATATTGTGATCAATTAATATTGGTATCATTGCTTCCATAACATTATAGGAAACCTTGGTGTGATTAATATAAAACATTGTTAAGATTTACTGTTCTGAAATGCCAGGCACAAATTTTACCATTGTTGTAAACATAAGAGATATTTGAAGAGATTAGGGATACCGTTCTTGTCTTGTCCATAGATCAGTCTCTTGGACTTAGTTAAGGAGAATGGCAGGAATAACAAGTTGTATTTTCCCTAGTTGTGTTTTACTGAATGAAGGATTCATTGTTATTCTAACAGAGTTATTTCCTAATTTTGTGCAAGAGATTTATTTTACAATTATCTATAATCAATGATCTTAAAAATAATGAGATAATCCATATTTTGAAAATTGTTGTGTACACTCTCATCATGCAATTAGGATGACTTCAAACATTAAAACATATTAGTTGTTTCACATTTTGGACTCTCGATAATATATCCTGAGAAATTGAAAATACCTTTGTCTTTTGCTATGTCTAGAAATTCCCAAGAAAGATATTTGTTTCTATGATTTGCACCATCGAATCCATATGATTTTGAAATTTTGTTACAAGCTAACCAAAATAGTCTATTCTAGGAAAAGTTCAATTCACCAAAAAGATCTTTTCCAAAATGAAGGAAATGGGAATATTTTTATGACCCAAAACTTGTTAACTTTTGTGTACAAAGGAACAACTACAAAATAAATTGAATGGAAATGTAAATTTCTTAAATTTATGTTTGTAGGAAACAACTACAAAATGTATTGAACAAAACATAAGAGAAATTGGTCTAGGGTCAAAATCTCCACAAATAAAAAATTGGAATTGCTTTTTTCCCTCTAAAACACTTATTGCAGAGAAACATAGATAAATTAATTTTCATCTGCTGGGGTTGGTGCATTGAGGACATTCTCTGTCAAACTACTACCTAGATTGACTTTTCTCCCAATAACCACATTGAAGACCTTTCTTTATCCATTTTAGATAAAAAAAACAATTTCTGAGTTCTCTACTGTACAACACTATAAAAAATAGAAGTTTGATATTTTTTGCATCACATAGTTGGCACTTGAATAGAAGATATTCAATTTTTCAGTTTAATGGATCCCTTCATCCATGAAGTTGCCTCTTATACAATCTTATTTTTATTTGAAGAAAAAACATATTCATGTAGAAGTTTACTTTTTTTGATGTTGTAGCTAGTCCAATGATCAAACATGTTGTTAGGGATTTTTTTCACTTCAGAAAACCATGTTTACCTTTTTTGTAATTTTATATTTTCTTGTGCATTTATATGTAGTAATAGAGACTCGATTCAGAAATTTTGTGTTTGCTATAACTGTAGGGAGTTGAGCTTGAGTTGAGAAAAATTGAAGTAGCAATAGAAAGCATTCATGAGAACTTATTTGAATATGGTCATTTGAATATGATTTATTTTTCCTATTTTGCTTTCCATTCTTCTTGTTTTGTAATTTGAAGCTATAGTTAAAAATATTCCATGCTTTGTTTTCTGTCCAAGGAATTGGAAATGTGAGAGTTAAGTGAGGTCACCAATTCGAGGGTGGCATGGTTCAACATTATGTCTCTTAATATCTTCCTATCAATGTCTGCATGGCAACTATGTGACCTTAAGAGATTCTTTGAAAAGAAGAAAATTATTTAGGCAATGTTAGTGTCTCATCTAGAGATTCATAATTTATTGGGGTGTAAGGGCCAAGTTCAATCTAATGAATGTGCAAAATACAAGGTTAAGTTCTATGAAACAATTTATCCTTCACTTGATCTTTATCAACTTGACACTTCTTTTCTTTGTTGACTTGAAAAGATTTTTCTTTTAAAGTTTTTGTATCATATATAGAGCAAAGCATTACGTCTAAATTGGCTTCAAGTGGATAGTGCATTTTCTTCACTGGATTTTGATTAATTCTTGTGTAAAAAATCTGAAGGCCAATATGTACTAAAACTCCAACTTTTATAAAGGATTGAAAATATATTCCAATAAAAAAGAAATTCATGTTTCTAGGAATAGAACTTTTACCAAATTCTTAGCTGAAAACTGTTAAATGAATGGGTTCAGTTTGTATGCACAAGTTATTCTATTAGATCATAGCTAGATGATATAGAAGAGACAGTAGGACAAAGAAAACCCAACACAGGGATGAAAAGAGGCTACAAGAAGAATGTAGGTGTAGGTAGGATTGTTGACAACGTAAGTTGTGGAACGAAAAATGTTGATATTGCAAGTCTTTATTCCTTTTCCATTTTAAACTTTTATCTTCTTTTTCACCCTTGTATTTTCAATTATTCTAGCATCTTTTTCATTGTGTGTTATTTTCTACTACATTTTTTTTCCTTCTTTCTCCCTTTATGGATTAACTTATTTTGGGGAATATTGTCTGCCATCAAGTTCCAAAAGACTATGCCATCCAAGCCATTCATTAGAGACAAAGATTCAACTAACTAAAAATGAGTATTGCTCTGTACTAAGTGAGAAACATTAGTAGTTTCTTTTATTATTCACTTAAAACATGAAGTATGGTCTTTATGGTCAGCATTCGTTGAAAATAGGTAAACCCACATTAACATAATACCTACATAACAATGAATGAATAAACTACAAAAACCAAAAGCAATGATCAAAGACCAACTGTAAAATACTCATAATACTATTTTCCCTACACCCAAACCTACTTAAGGCAAGGACTCCAGCTTGCACAGAGCCCTTGTTTTTCGTGGTGTTTTTAATCATTTAGTGAGGGTCTTATAAACCCATGCTTCTTTAAAAATAAAATATTGGAGTTATGGAAGATTGGAATATCAGTTTTTCCTGGTTAGGCATACCAATCTAGTCAAACTAGTAGGTCTATACCGTGTTCCTAATGAGAGGTGGACGTGCTTGCAATCAATGCCTCTGAAAGATTTGGATGGCCAAAAGTTTCATATATGTGGAGATAATGTGGGGGTGACAGCTGATGGGGAGCTCTTTGTAGCCTGCAATGAATGTGCATTTCCAATTTGCAGACCCTGCTATGAATATGAGCGTAAAGAAGGAAACAAGTCACGTCCTCAATGCAAGACTAGATACAAAAGCCAAAAAGGTTAATGGATTCTCTCTGATATTTTCAAATCTAAAATTCTATCTAAAATTATATATTACAAAAAGATTGTACACATGCAAGAGTCAACTTTGGAAAAATACAAAATAGATAATGGAAATTGGACATTGTACTCCTAGAGCTTTTCTATCATTTCTTTTTGTTATTATTGATGGGTAGTCCAAGGGTGGAAGGTGATGAGGAAGAAGATGATGTTGATGATTTAGAGAATGAGTTCAACTACTCTCAGGTATGAGAAAAAATGAAGTAGGAGAGAGCTGAAGCAATGATGCAGTGGCAGATTTATGGTCGAGGAGGAGAGGAAGTTGATTCTGTTACTTCTTCTAGATAGGATCCCCATTCTCAAGTTCCATTTCTCACTAATGGGAAACCATTATGACGTATAGTAACTATTGAGGAAAGTGTGATAGCCACCTTCATTTTTAATGCCTAAAATTGTCATTGGAGCTTACCATTAGTGTAGATTTATTTCAGAATAGTAAAATTAATAAATGCATCTATATAGTATATATAGGTTATTTTGTAATGTATGCCCTTGCTAGATATGACCAGATGGGTTGAATATGTGTTATTTGCATTTGTAACAAGATTTTGGTAAAAAAAAATTGTACATTTAATTTCATCAACGTTCTAGATCACACTTTGTGATCCATCATTAGGATAATTTTTTTTAATCCTAATGATGGATCACTGACTGTGATCTAGATTGTCAATGATATTAAATGTTATTTTTACCAAAATCTTGTTTAGTATACCAAAGACTGCAAATTTCATGTTTATTATGTTTGCATGTGTTAATTTTTAGTTGGTTGTATGGTGTTTTCCTAGAGTTGGGGAATGCATTTGACAACTATGGGATAAAGCTGTAACAGGTCTAGCATAGTTTTAACTTCTATCCATTAGCCTTTTGTATAGAGGAGATAGCAATCACAATTACTTCGTGTAGGTATCTGGAGAATTTACAGATGTGTCTTATGAGTGTGTGGCTCCAAATGGTAGTACAGGTAGAAAGCGAGTTCATTCACTCCCTTATGCTGATCCAAATCAGCCAGGTATTTAATTTGTATCATAATGCAATATGTTTTAGGATTGTAGTACTCTATTTGAGGCTTTCATTTTTATCAATGGACCAAACTCAAATGATTTGAGAATATACTAATGCATTTTTATAGCTCATGTGAGAATTGTGGTATTTGATAAAAATCTACTTCCAAATATGCTTTTGATGGATGTTCATATCCTCATCCAAAGCTCCAATTAATACACAAGAAAGAAGGACACTTTCAAGCATATCAATTACAAATTTACAATCAATAATCAAGCTATTGATCAGTTGTTCAGGAATAAGGCAGTTGTATATCACTAATTGAATAGTCTATTTGTTTGTTGTCTTGCATGAATTCATCTTTTTAAAAATTATAAGAGATAACTAGGAAACATTATAGCTAGCGCCTAAGTTGAGGATGCCATAGTTGGAAAAGGACAAGAAAATGTTTGAATTTTATCCTCTATATTATTTGACTTTTCTGAGTTTTTGATGTGCAAATTTTGAAACCTTATTTTCAGGCTGCAACTCGAAATTGGAGAAGTGAAAGGTGAATACCAATGAGGAAGAGTTTGGAGTAGCTGAAACCAATAGTGGTGGGAAAGCTATGGATTTGCAAGGGGATTAAATGGGTCAAGCCCCTATAGAAGGTCACTACCCTACCAAAAGGACTGCAGTTAAGGAAGGGGAAAATAGTATAAGTATATGAAAATAGGAGCATTTTGTTTATATAGTGTCTGTAAGTTGTACAGTGTCACTGAGATATTCAATATAACCAATGAGATTTTGATTTGCCAATGAGGCTTAATGAAGTAAATTTTTATAGTGTTTTTTTCTCCACTCATAAATATTGTGTTGTGGCTCCTCTTGATTTGTAATATATTTGTGTGTCTAATCAATCATATTTGTTCAAACATTTTAGTCTTTATTTCATGGTGCTTCTTCAACATTTGAATATCTATGATACTTGAAGTTTATATACATAAATTTGTGAGGATTAATTAAGTTAGATTTTATTTGTAATGACTAAATTAATGACTAAATATATGACTAAGTTAATGACTAAATATATGACTAAATTAATTACTAAATATATGACTAAATTGATTACTAAAGTAATGACTAAATATATGACTAAATTAATGACTAAACATATGACTAAATAAATCACTACCATGACTAAATTAATGACTAAATCAATGACTAAATCAATGACCAAATCGATGACTACATAAATGACTAAAATAGTTTAGTCATTTATTTGGTCATGTTATAAATGACTACAAATAAACTACTAATAGTCACGTGACTAAAATTAGTCATTTATATGCAATTTTTAGTAGTTTATTTAGTCATATATTGTTGTTTGTGTACTAGTGTTATAGAAGGTGTAATCATTTAGGAAACAAGTCCTTAGGCTTGGTTGTATGACTTGTGCATCTCCCAAAACCTAGAATCCATCACGATTCTTCATAGGCATTGAACATCAACCTTCACTAATGCTTGATCTTGAACACAAAATGAGCTTGAAGACCTTGAAATGTTGCTCCAAACTTCATTTTTCATTGCTTCTTGAAAATGAATGGTTTATCTCATGAAATTTCTTTGTTTCTTAGCTTGCTTGAGATCCTCTTCTAGTTGAAATTATGTAAAATAACCTTGTATTTATACATAATTGGAGAAATAAACCTGAAAATTCAAACAATTAAATCAGAAACCAGATATGGAAGTGAATATAATTAAAATACCGCTAGAATTAAATTAAAAAAAAGGGGGTCCTCATTAAGGGAGGACCAATTCGCCACCTAGGGCGAATTGGTCCCAACACTATTTTCCAGGACCTTTCCTTCAGAGAATGAAAGAACACTAAAAACCCATATGAAATATGATGATAAAGGGGTTCTTATAGAGGGAGGACCCATTCACCACCTAGGGCAAATGGGTCCTATCACCAATTTCTAGGAATTTGAATTTTCCCAATTAAATGTTATGC